>QVTF01020301.1:482500-714851 GCA_003573665.1 Oxygymnocypris stewartii | reverse complement strand
CACGCCGTCTCTAGCGCTCTATTCTCTCTCTCGAGCTACTCTCTCTCTCTCGTCTCTCTCTCTCTCTCTCTCTCTCTCTCTCTCTCTCACTCTCTCTCACTCTCTCTCACTATCTCTCTCTCTCTCTCTCTCCAGGCTTTTTCATTCAAAACCAAAACACAAAACAACGTTATACACAATAGCATGCACAGGGAGCAAGCTGCTGTTGTGTACAGTAAGTGCACCAAAGCTATTTACATCTACAGAAATCATAGAATGTGTTATTAGCATTTTAACTTTTTAGTAAACAAAATTTAGATTAGATTAGTATTATAAAAAATAATCAAATAGACACTTAAACAGTACTGAATAGTAAATCATACAAAAACGAGGACTATCTAAACATTGTTCAAGCAATAATTTTAATACTTAATCATATTTTGATAATATTTCAACAATAATTTAATAAAAACACATTTTTGTATAATTTCTATACTATTATAGAATATATTATTATTATTGACTTTATTACATAAAATCTATGTAAAAATATATACAATTTAGATTTCTTTAGATTTATCAATTTTATGTTGTAATTTTAATTTAAGTTTGAGTAATTTTGTTATGTATGTTTGTCATTGTTAGTTTTGTAACATTTCTATATAGCTTTATTTTGAATTAAGTTTTAGTTTGAGTAATATTCGTTCCTCAGCATACTTTAGCTAACATTACATATTGTTTAATTTGTTTAGGTTTTCATCTAATATTTAATTTTATATTAAAATGATAATATTATATATAAAATTGCATCTTTATTTCAGTTACCAAAAATTACTAAATGGTTTTAGTTAACAATATTATATAATTTATAGGTGTATATATCTAGATCCTATAATCTAGAATGCAGCCCATAAAATACCAATTGAAATTCAACACATAAGATACTTTAATAATGTTCAAAACAACAAACAAAAAGACTGAATAAACAAGCATCCCCTGCTGTTGTCATAGAAGTGTTACCAGGATACCAAACAATGCGAATCGAAACTCCATAACAGGAAATGATTTCACTATCTGCTTCCGTCAATGTGCAACCCGCAGCAGCTCCGCAAAAGCACATGCATGATGCATTAATAGAAATCATTGTGTGACGTGTGGATCTGCACAGAATGAACTCTGTACCGTTATTACTAATCACACAGCAGAGGTTTCACACACAGCAGGGAAGGCTAAACTTTGTGACAGCAGACCACATACTGGATGAAAAATTGAGTCTGGGAGGAGGCTGAGCTGTTTTGCCAACAAGCAGGCAATCCATCAATTAAAATGCAGTGAAACATCCTCTCTAATTCACTTTTCATGCATGTAGGAACAGTTTCTTTCCCCAAGATTTAATTTCACCATTTGCCCCTAAATGTATGTGGACAGCAAAGTAATGCTTAAAAATTGATTTCATTGCATTAGATACAAAATATCAAAACTGACATTTTATTTTCAAGAATGCACAAGCAGACTTTTCAAGCAAAATCATTTGCAATAAGAATTTTCCCATTTGTTTGTGGAGCATGTTTGTAGTTAATACGGTGCTTGTGAATGTAAGCGAGATCTGACTTCATACATCCACTGAATATCACCCTGGGACCGATTAGATGTGTAACTACAAAACGGCTCAACATGCTCTAGTTCTAAGAAAAGCGTAAGCAGCATTTGTTTACAGATGACACTTGGTTTGATGTTTTATTTGAAGCCCTGTACATGACATATTTATTTACATCTACCTAAACATGTGCACAAATGCAATCCCTCATTTCTTCAGAACACTTTTATTCAGAATATTCCCAGTTTCTTCTAAATATTAATATCCTTCCACATATCGTATTCTGTGCTCCTCAGAAGAAAGAACGTTATACAGGTTTTAAACAACATCATTTTTACGGTTCAGATTTATTAACCAGCCTACAGTAATTTACCAAAAGCAAACCCTATTTTGTGGATACAATTAATTTTTGAACAGACATATGGCTTTGATTTAATTTTTATAAGCACCATTTAAGCTTGGATAATGCATTTTAATGTCTAAGTAAGTTATGTTCCAAATTTGAAGTTGATATCATTCACAAAACCATCGGGTATGGCGGGGAGGGGTGGGGGGTGGGGGAGGGTGTGATAAATGAAAAGATAGAAGGGGAAAAGATCCAATAGTTAAACAACACTGCATCATCAGCATTGGTATTGTATCAGACTTCACTGTTCAGTGTGCACTTAACATTATATGAAATTCAAGTTCAAATGGAGTTAACAAGGTTTTTGACCCGCGAATGACGGAGATTAAGTGTTTTATCTGTCATCTGTGGCAGCAAGTGCATGGCATTATGCTTTCATCTACTTTTACAGATTATATAACGTTTATTGCAGCTATATGGGCGATTGGCCAAAATCTCAAATGAAGCGCTTATGAACAGGATATTTAAAATGTACAACAGTATATTGGCTAGATGGCAAATAATCTACTTTTTCTCCGCTCTTCAAACACACAAAAACATTAGCCTTTATAGACATAGTGTTTGAGTAAAGAAAGGCTACGAGGTTCCTTTTATTTAAACACTAAATCAAAAAAGCCACAGGGTGACTCCCACTGAATATTTATTTGTTTATTTATTGCATTTTCCTGTCACAAATGTATAAAAATGTGTCACAATATTAATTTTATCACAAAACAGTCACCAAATACTGAACCTTTAGACTCTGATTTTTCCAATGCAATGTGATTTGTCAAGATTAAGAAAGTTAGGGGGTGGAGCCTGCTTGAGGTTTTAAAGTACCATTTCCATTGCAATGTATGATTTTAAAATGACGAATGGGTGAATTTTAGGATGATTACTACAATATGTAATTTGGGGAAAAGTCAATAAAGAATGCCAAGCAGTGGGACGTTAATCAGGAAAGTAGATTTACTATGGTTTCTGTTATTTGGTGTATTATTTAGTGTTTTAAAAAACATGTCTTAACCCATTTAGTGTTAGACATGGCTGCGATCATTGCTAATTTGTGCTGTTCTTGGTAGATTGCATTGGTTTTTATAGAAATGATCTGGCAAAGCCTGTGTTATTTAATTTCACCAGCTGAATTTTCCACTCCTTTTTGTACTTTTATGGGATTGCGGTCTCACGCTAATTTCCCTTGTTCAGAAAATCTGGCCTCAATTGTTCTTTTTTGGACCACTCGATGTTCAAGTTATGTTTCTTTGTCTGAAAATGTTACTTAAGCAGTGGCATGGCTGTTATACATCTGGAGGTTGTCACAGAGGGTATACGTACATAAGGGAGGACAACTCGGATAAGTATGGAAGACAGGGTGCCGATTATGAGTGTAGGGGTCAGACGTGGTGACATCTTTGGGAATGTATGCTGATGTATGCCAGGTCAAAGTCAGGAGGGCTCAACATGGAAGATAAGATTTGCGGGCTGAAGCCAACCAGGAGAACCTCTGGCAAATCCCTGGGATCTTTCTGACCTCAGGAAAAATGTGAAGGCTATCAAACACACACACACACACACACACACACACACACACACACACAGACACAGACACAGACACAGACACAGACACAGACACAGACACAGACACGCACACACACGCACACACACACACACACACACACACACACACACACACACACACACACAGACACACACAGAGAGAGACACACACACACACACACACACACACACACACACACAGACACACACACACACAGAGAGAGACACACACACACACACACACACACACACACACAGAGAGAGACACAGACACACACACACACACACACACACACACACACACACAGAGAGAGACACACACACACACACACACACACACACATGCAGACTTCAACAGCTTGAATTGCACTGCTTTGTTTTTCGTACAAATGAGAGTAAATATAGGGAGAGTTCACTCAGTTTTGAAAGTTCTGTCATCATTTACTCGCCTCATGTCAATCCAAACCCATATGGAACTTATTATTCTGTGGATAATAAATGTAGAGTTTTTGAAGACAGTTCTCACCGCTCTTCTCCAGGCAATGAATGCAAACAGTGGCCATGGGCTGCTAAGCTCCAAAAATGGCACAAAAGCATGATTAAATAAAAAGCATTTCATATGTGCACTATATTTAAAATCAAAAGATAACTTTGTGTGGGGAACAGACTGAAAAATATTTATTCTGTACCTTATAAAAACTCATTTGTGTATATATAAATCTGGTGCATTAAGTAGTTTGAAAATGTGGAAGATTTTCAGTGAATAATGTAGATTTGGCCTGTTCCACACATTAATATGTCACATAAACTAGTTGTATGGCATTAAGAATGTATTCCCTCATAGTGCTTACATTGTGGCCAAGTTGTTCCCTCATTTCTTCAGAAGGTTTCTAGTTTCTTCAGAATTGTTATATTCTTCAAAATATCTTCTTTTGTGAATCACAGAAGAAAGAAAGTCATACATGTTTGGAATGGCATGAAGGTGGATTAACAATGAAATTTTAACAAAGACATTTTGAAGAATGTTTGAGCTGCTCTTTTCCCAGCAATGAAACCATGGGTGGCCAAATTCCAAAAATGGCACAACATTTCTTTTAAATAAAAGAAAGATAAAAGCAGTCTAGATGACTTGTGCACTGTATTCCCGATCAAATGATAACTTTTGTGAGGAACAGACTGAAATACATTCAATGACAAGACCCGGTGTAGCTCTAAAATCTCTAAATCTGATAAATCTGGTACAACAAGACCAAGTTTGAATATGTGTAAGCTTTGCAGTGAATAATGTATTTTTGGTCTGTTCAACAGGACTACTTTTTATGGTAAATATGTGACCTTGGAGCACAGAATTTTGTTTTTTTTTGCACCCTCAGAGTCCAGATTTTCAAATAGTCTTAAATCAGCCAAATATTGTCTTAATAAACCATACATCAATAAAGAGATTTATTCTGCTTTCAGGTGATGTATACATCTCAATTGAAAAAAAATTACCCTTATGACTGGTTTTGTGGTCCAGGGTCACATATGATATATTTTATGGTATTATTTATATTCCAAATCAAATGCTAAGTTTGTATCATGGACAGACAGAAATATATTATATATTAGCCCTAAAATCTCATTTGAGTATATTTAAATGTACCAATTTTGAATACACAGAGGATGTTCAGTAGAAACTGATGACCAGAGTAAGTTTGAAGAGCATTTACACTGCTTTTTCATGAAAATGAAAGCAAACTTGACCATAAATTGCAAAAGAAAAAGCATGATAAAAAAGATAAAAAAAATAGTTAATATGACTTGTTCTCTCTAATATGACTTTTCCAAATCAAATGAAGATTTTGTGTAAGGAAGAGACCAGAATATATATCTTTATTCAAATAAAATTGTGTATATTCAAGTCATGTTATGGCAGGCGACATACACAGTTTGAATACATGGATACATTGAATACCAGTTCATCATATCATATAGATACTGTCATAGCCCTTCATTTTCTCTCTCTCACTCTGCAGCATCACATTCATTATATGGTGAAGGTCAACAAGAACATTCTTCAAAACAAACGCATGAAAAAAGAAGAAAGCTGAGTTTGAACAAAATGAGGGAGAGTAAAAGAGTGCTTTTTAAACGATCCCTTTAAGACAAAAAACAATCTCATATTCAAAATATATTTGTCTGCATGTAAACAGCACATAATGCCCAGAGTATGAGCATCTTGAGAACCAGAGTATGTGAACCAGCGTATCTTCTCCAAAAGCATTTGTAGTTACTACAAAGAGTTCAATCATAGAGTCACTATTAATCTCTCCTATGTAATCTTTTCAGCGTGGTTTCATCTCAGAGCAATTTTCAAGTCTCCACAAATATTCACAGGACATCTACCCTCTCCCAGGTCTCTCATTCACTCACACTCAGAGTTTTTCTCTCGTGTAGATAAAGGCCCACTGGAGACTGTCACTTTGGTGTCTGCCTTTTAAATAATTTGTAGCGTTTGGCCCTGAAAGAGAAGCTCCTGGCCTACCATGGGAGGATTTCACAAGCAGAGTAATGTTCCCAGAAAACATGGCAGGAATTTGGCTGCGGGGCAGATGGGTATCCTTTCAGACTGAAGGTGGAATCTGTCTCGTGGGACTCAGACGTGCCAGTTTTATGAAGGCCGAGAGAAAGACAGCGGGAGAAAGCAAAAGAGAAAGACAGAAAAGGGAAAATGTAAACAACCAGAGATAGAATTGTGAGAGGAGCCCTGTGCCGTTTGTTTGCCGATTAAAAGTACAGAGAATCGTTTCGCCACTGAGGAATAGAACACGCCTATGTGATGTTTGCCGAAGCAAACAAACAAACAACAGGGTTTTTTGTGCTTCTTTTTAAGTCTACCCCTAAAATGTGTGAAAACACTGGTTTCATTGAATACCAATGAAACAAGCCTCCGAGCTCCCAGGGTTCATCTAAGTGCTCAGAAAGACGTAAATCCCCTAAGAAATGCTAAAAAGAAAGTTCTGTGCTTATTTACTGAAACTCTTGTTGTTCCTCTTCTGTGGAGCATTTCGCGGGATATTTTGTAGAATATCCAGGCAGCTCTTTACCAGATGAAAGTATGTAGTGGCAGTCAAGCTCCGAAAGAAAAAAAGAAAAGAATAAAAGCACCATAAACGTGGTCAGTATGATTCATGGGCTCATATTCCAAGTGTTCAGACTTGGAAACTCGTATTATTATTCTGAGAGCACAGCAGGTTTGGAAAGACTGATGGACTGTGCACTTTTATGGTGCTTTTTTGTGCTTGACAACAACTGGTTAATGTATGCTTTTATTATCGGGGGGAACAAAGCAGGGTCAAAACATGAAGATCAGTCGATGATGACAGAATGGTCATATTTACTGTAGGTAAAATATTAATTTAAAATGCATTCCTAAGTAAAAATTTGTGACAAAGAAGTAAATGGTTTGATCGTGCTATTATACCTTAATTTAAATATTAAAAGTATATTTTTTAATAACAGTACTTGCAGATAATATGTAATATTAATTAAATAAAAGGCTTAAAAGTGTATACATTTAGTGTATAACATGCAATCCACAATGTTAACATGTACTGATACACTTTCGAACATTCTTACAGTGGGACGTTTAAGGTCTCAAGGCCAAAGCTGCTAAACAAATATATGTTAATTGCTAACACTGACACATGACCTCTTTCTACTTTAAAAGGGTGTCTTCAAAATACAACAGACACTTTCTGATAAACATAGTGGACTTTGGAGGAAAGACAAATATTAACATAGTCTATTAGGATGTGAATACGGCTAACGCCCAGTCAGACGAGACAGTAATCTTTGATAAATCATAAAGCTGTGAAAGCTGCTTACAGCCCATTGCTAGATGTTAGGGTTAACCCTGATGTGTTGCTCCCTTCCACTTGCTATGTTGTTCCGGTGGCTCTGATCCATTGTGAAAAAGTATACTTTTGAGAAAAAAACAGATCTTATGGAAATAATCTATATTAATTAATTTTAAAAGCCAAAGTCAATGCCATAGTTAATTTTCCCATATCTCAGCCAAAGAGAGAACTCTGACACGTCCTGGGCAAGGCTGGATACAACATATGTTTCCGAATACATTTTTCTGATGCAGTGAAACCACTTACCGGCAACCTCCAAAAAGCTGTTCCAATTCAATGGTCTCCTTAATGCCAAATTGCTTTGATTCTTTAAAGGATGTGTTACGTAGGGCTCCTGTTTTAGCTACTCCCGACTTCTCAAAACCCTTTACAAATATTGAACGTGCAAATGAATGTTTTCTGATACTTATGCAATTAAATTAATATATTTTACATTTATATTAAAAGCAGTTAGCTAAACTTTCGATTGATTTTTTGGTACATTTCAGTAGGACTTAATTGCATTCTTATAAGTATTTTTTATAATTACTTCCATTGTCATTTAAGTATGGTTAAAGTGCTGAGTAGTGCCGCGTGTACTGACATGCGTTTATGCAAAACTCAATGTCATTTCTATTGACACTTGTATGCCATGTATTTGTAATTATTTGTAATTACATATTAGTGATGATAAAGTTGCAATTTGGGACATTTCAATTTAAATAGAATTTACAATCAAATACATTACACCTGGTTTGTCGCTTTTAGTATAACCGTAGCATAAATTCACAGGATGCATTACATCACAGAGTTTACTTAAAAACAATGCTAACCACAAGTTTAAGCAGTAATAATGTGCTTTAACAAGCACAACTAATACTATCTCCTGTCTTCTGAACAGGCTCCCATGAGGAGAACTGCAGCATTCAGACTGCTTATGGTGTTGGGTTGGTGGACATATTTGTTAAGGGAACTGCGTGGGCTGTTGAGCCATTTGCCGGGGGGAGGGGTCTTAAAATGTGCAGCATGTTCACACATGTTATCAACTGTATGGTTTGTCACAGCATCAGGTCCTCCTCAATGGAAATCAGTGTTCACTGGAACTAGCTAATTAGATCGCCACGGACAGGTCTTGGGTTCTTGGATGTAGCATATGGTCTGTTTATTCACAATTATCAATGTACAGTCAACCTTAGTGAATGCGCAAAAGAAAAGCGAATTCTGCGTCAGAAGTGAAAGAGTGAGTGTATCTGGTCATATACTACTAAAATGAACCGTTTTAACTTTGCATGACCCAATTACATCACCAGGCAGGCTCTCATTTCTGCAGAACTGTCATCATTACTGCATTTTTAGTGCTGATAAGAGCGTGTGCTTGTGCTCGGGAGATCTGTCTCACATGTGTGTGACGTAAACGCTGACGATCTTTCAACAGGCGGTTTCTATTAAAACTTTCAATCAGAAACACACTTGACCCGACTCACGGCAAGCCTTCCAACATCATTCAGAACACACGCTTGATATCACGCCCTGTCCATTCCTGTCCTTACCTAAGCCTGAACCTCCCACGGGGCCGGGGCTTTTCCATCAGATAACTGGGTTTTCAGTATGCAGTGACTTCTCAAGGTTAATCTATCCCAGCATCCCCTTCTCGCCCTGTAAGCTTCACAAAATCCGTCATTCTGCAAGTCATTGTCATAATCGAGCCAGAGAAAGAAGGCAACTCCTGCTCTGCGCTGTATCTTTCTTAATAACTCTAGACGTCCAGGAAATGTTTAAGGCTCTACATGTTGTAACAATTCATCTGGGGTCTCCTCCTATAAACTGGAAGCAGAAAAGGATCCCTTTTAAGATAGTCACCAGTTAAACGCAACGTTTTGCAATGAAGAAAGTGTCAAAAAGTTACATTTGAAGCGGTAGTCATCATGAACAAATTTTTATCCAGTTTTGCGTTCCAACTGGCTAAAGAAGCAGTCATGTTTATATACACTGCATTTCTCGGCTTTGAATGAAAGCCCAGAGTAAATGTGTTATTACTACAAGCAGTGCTGGGTAGTGACTGATTACATGTGATGAAGTACTATAAGTTATATTACATTTTAAAGTGCTTATAATCAGATTACAGTGCCTTTTTTATAAATACCATGATTGTATATTATTTACACAATAGCAGTACATTAATCATCATGTATTGATTCACTCTAATTCTTTTTTTTTTCTCTTAAATGTTCTTTCTAAAAAATCCTAGCTCTTATAAACATTTAGAAAGGAACTGAATACAGCAGCCTGGTCAGGAGACTGTAATTACACAGAAACAATAGACCACACAATTACGATAATAATCCTTAGCTTTTCATCACTTCACAAGCTCCCTACAGGTTTTTCTGCAACCCCAGTTTGGGAAACATTGGAGTTTAATGCAATTCTTGATGTTGATAACAAAGAATGGAAAACCTTTTCTTAGGTTAGGTCAAAAGTAATCAAAAAGTATTCATAATACATTTTATAAAATGTGTAATCCAACTAAATATTTTACTGACTATATTTTTTCATTATGTAATTTATAATTAGCAATGGACTACAATTTGTATGTAATCTACGGGCAAATTTAAAACATATTTGGTCTGTAGAAACTGCAGTGAAGTCGGTTAGTGTTCTTGCTAAATAACCACAAATTAATTGGTGCACGTTGTTGCTTTACAGCAGTTTACTATATGCTGTCATACATGAGATTCATATGTAAAACACGTGCGTAAGAAATGTTTCTAAACACAGGTGAAGTTCAGAGCAGATCATAAATTATTCCCCTTATATAACAACAGTTTAAACTTTACCAGGTGGCCTGCAGGAATATAGATCACATTTTACATCTTGCCCCAGATTTAAACGAAAGCTGTTTAATAAAAGCATTTATTTGAATTGACACTAATCTGTTTATGCTGATGCATCCATACGCCAGTGATTCCATTTACTTAACATTTACCACAATGATGTTTTTTATATGAACTCCTATTTATTAACGTCAAAAATTACCATGAATGGGGCATAGATGTATGAGGTGGTCATCAGAGATGGATGCTTTACTAGACTCGTAAGCATGGGATAATAGCGGTTTAAGAGCTGGTGTAATTTGTCACCTTTGTTTGTTCTCCTGGTAGTAAAGTACACCAGCAAGGACAAGCAAAGATCCACGGGAACCTCTTGGCGGTTGGCCAAGGCTGGAACGCCAACACAAGGGGTTATAAAATAGGAGGCCGCCTTGTATTATCAATCATTTTTAGGGCTGCCAGGAGAGTGGTTGTATGTAGTGTGTTACAACATATTCAAGCGGATGGGCTCCTGAACATATACGGCCAAAAACATCACTATAAATACATCTGCCATGTGTTTATACAGGCACTGATCGAACTGGTAATGCATTGGATGACTGACAAAAGAAAGAAAAGTGAAACAGATGTTAAGTTGTTGAAAGGCATTTATGAACTGCTTAGCTTTGCGCGTCATGCATGTCAACTGGACAGGGCCTAAACAGATGCTGCGGAGCAGAACGGCACAACCACACCACCTGATCTCTGCAGCGGTGCAAGTGCATTTGAGAAACATTATACCATTTCAGCATGTGGTGTAACCATCACAAGTATTATTATTAGTTCTTTGCATGTACCTTTGGATAAATAAATACAGTACAACACATACATAAACTGGTTTTATTATTCAATATTGGATCAGTTTTTTTACCTATTAGAAACCACAAACATGCTCAAGTTTAAATAAAAAAAACAAGTAATGATAATAAATAAATCCCAGACTTTCAGTGAGGTCTTTTGCACCACACAGTTTCATATTTTTCCCCAATTTCGTACTTGGTTTACCATCCCTGTCAGAGAAAAATTACTCTTCAAATTCAAGTGATAGTTGTCTTTTCCTCTCCAGTCAATCAAAGCACTGGGTTTTTGTAGGAGATGGACCTTTCCATGATTAAAAGACATGAGATGACCACAAAACTGTGGTGCGGTGCGGCCCACTGATAATGGAGTGTGCGCAAACACCGGCTTGCAAATTAAATGAGTCTCGTAAGAGATTTTTGTGGCCGATATTTCAGTGGCTGGGACAGCATGACATTATTCAATACAAATGAAGCAGGCAGGGGAACATCGCTGGTAACATGAAGCAGAAAAATAGCGGCACTCTCCCAGCACTCTCACTGAATAAATAATGTGCAAGAACAAAGCCTGCCAGCGGCTTCAGAATCTCTTTTTAATACAGCGGGACCTGAGAACGGGTCAACCTGCCTTTATTAAATACAGCTTAACATTTTCGACCAGGAAGCACCAGAGCTGTTCATTTCTCATTATGTCAGGTGAAAGTCTTTTTGTTTTTAACTATCACGGTTCGCTTATTACAGTAAACAGGTATAAGAATTTTTGACTCAACTTTCTTGACTACTCCTCTACAAATGCTGTATGGGTAATTTGCATTTACAATGGATACAACTTAGAAAGTGCCAAGAATGCTAATGTGATATGATTTGGCAAGAAAATATGAGTGAGGTCATATGAATTAGCCACCTCGTACACTGTAAACCCAGATTTTGATTCAACTCAAAGAGATTGAGTACATATTACTTAAATGTGTCTAATTTATTGACATTACTTGTTAATTCTGATTAAGCTGAACTTTTTCTTGTCCTTTCTTATTGTAATTGAGTTTTTAAGTCCAATCAGTAGTGTCTACTCAAACAAACTGAGTTTGTATTACTTAAACATGTGTCCTTTCTTTACATTAATTATGAATTCTGAGTAAACTGTACTTTTTAATGGCCTATCTTATTGTAATTATGTGTTTGAGCTAAAACAACTTAATATCATCAAGTTTTGCCTGTCCAACGGTAAGTTCAGAGGGTCAAAAACATAATACGATATCGCAAATTATTTTCCATATGGAGTCACTGGTAAGTTCGTGATTTCTGGACGTTATTGTTGTGTCCCTGATGTTAACATACATTTGATCAAACCTCATTTAAAATTTAGTCTGCATTTATTTTATAGACGGACATATATTTTTTAAGTATTTTATTCATCAGCATGATATTCTGCATTTATATTATAGAGAGATTTTTTTAACAAAAAGTATTTTATTCCAGACCTGAGCTTTTACTTTGAAAAGTAGAAGCTCTGTGAAGCTTTTATTTTGAAATGTAGAAGCTCGTGGACGGCACAAGGCGGGATGGCATGACACGGCATTGACGTCACCATGCAACCGGGCTGAGTTTTGCAGTTTGTCAACCAAATTTGAAGAGGTGCAGTACAATATTGTAATGATTGGCAGTAAAGATGAAGAGATTTTTTTTTTCTTTTCTTACCATCACTGAGGAAACTACACACTAGAACCCTATTAGGCCATGGCTTTGTTTCTTTTGTTGCTAAAAAAAAGGACATGTTCAATAAAAATACAATTGGATCAGTGTAATGTTGCAGTTGTATGTATGTATTTTACATAGGTGTATTAATTGAAAGATACTTTGAGTTTCAGGAACAAGAAGTTAAGTTGGGTCAGTTAGAATACAATTTAGTTAAATTGGTTATAGAGTAATGCTTACTTAACAAGCTGAGTTAAATAAATGGGTGGGGAATGATTGTTTAAACTAAGTATCTTCAGTTACTGTAACTCGGTTATAAGTACATTCAACTTAAATGTTCTATTCCATTCCATTATGGGCTTAAGTACATTGAACGTAGTTCACCTCACTTATTCAACTAATGCTTCATTACTTAAAAATTTTAAGGCAACGGGTTACCTGGGTTTTTTTTAAGTAAATTCTACTTATCCGGGTTTACAGTGTAAAATATGTACGAATTGTCATGAGATCGGGCTGGCCAAACACTTAATAGGCATGCTGATGACATCACTGTATATTTGACAAATATTGCAATGCTTACTTTGACACATTGAGTTGTGGTGCTCATGTAAACACTAAGGGCCAGTTTTACTAACAGTTTTGACCAGCGCAAACCGTCTTTTGGCGTTAAAACAGTACTTTCAGGTTTTACTAAAGATGCACAGTGAAGAATCAGTGCTGAAAAGGCATGGCCACTGCTATTTTTGTGCCTGACCTTATTGAATATGTATTTCTAGGAGTTTCCCTTTCAGACACAAAATGTATGGGAGGAGAGTATTAAAATGAATCACGCAACGCGTTTTAATAACGCTTGCATTTGTCAAATTACTGGTATTTGCACCATTTTTTAATGCACCAAAAAAGCATGTGTTAAACTATTTTGCTCTTGAAATGGCTGCAAATTTTTGCTAAGAGGAAGCAACGCAAAGATGAGAGAGTATGTGGTAGAAGGGAGAGGATTTTTTTCCACACAGCATTTATTTGGAATGCAAGAAGAACACGAAAATATCACTTGCCAAGCCATATTATTTTTAAATCAAAACTTGTTCTATCAAAACTTCTTGCATCTTTTGGCCTCTGGTTCTTTTTGGTCTACTATGACTTCTTTATTTGCGACTTCTCTAATTTGCGCTGTGCTTGGTATAATGCGTTGGTCGATATGTAAATGAGATGTTGCATCTGTGTTCTTTAATTTACGCATTGTTAGTAAATCACCAGCATAAATTTCCTCACACATCGGCGCTCTTTTGGAATTGTGCTCTAATACTAATGTTTAATGTAGGCCTACATTGCCCTGTTTAGTAAAACTGGCCCTAAGAGTTTGAGTCATTTCCTTTCTGTCCTTTTAAAATCCTCACTGTTAAATAAAACTGATAATGCATACAACGATCAAGTATGTAATTTCTGTCACCAATCAGAATTGTAAAAAATAATAATAGGTGTGTTCGACTCAGGGGCGTAGCCAGCGGACGGGCCTGGCGGGCACAGGCCCGCCTACTTTATGCATAGGCCCACCCAGTTATTACAAAAACATATTTTATTTATTAAATTATAGCTATTTCATTGCGTTAAATATAATTACAAACATGAATTCACTGAGCCATCTCAAATCTTATAATAATAAAATGTGATTTTTGGTCGGATTTGCTTGGTGAATTTGATTGACATCTGTGTTAAGCGGTTAACGGTTATCTTGCCTGAGCCATTTCGTGCGTGTGAGTTTGTGTTTTCACGCATTGTATTTTGCAGTTATGTGTTAGCAGCGATTTTTGAAACTACCGAATTTGCAACCAGAGGTTTGCAGAGCTTCACACTCTCCATCACAGACAGGATCAGTCTAATTGAAAATCTCAAACTGAACTTGGTCAAATTCAGAGACAATTCCGAGGGAGATTTAAAAAATTCATGAAGTTATCTGAAGAACCAATTACCAAGCATGACATCTCGGAGTGGGATGTCTTATCATCGCATAAGCGAAAGTTGCCCAGTAAGTTTTCCGATTCTGTAATCACTACACTGCGTGTTAAAAGTGACATGGATCTCAGACAGATCTGAACATTGTTTTGGATGCACAGATTTCAGAGGCTTTATCGAATAAAAGACACGCTTGAGGTCGTCGATGTCCACACGCAGGCACATCAACCTGTCGCTATTATCCATGGAACGTGAACTTGCAGACTCTTTGGACAATGAGGAAATAATTGCACTTTTCAATTCAAAACCCAGAGTCTCCGGCTTGTTTACTTATTTTATGCCGGCCTGCCCAACTCAAGAACAGATACGCGTGTTTTTATGCCCGCTGTGGTAAATCAGATTTTTATTTTAATGTGTATTTGGATTGCGGACTTTGGACTGGAGGTGTAAGGAGTGGTACTGTAGCTGTCCAAGGTACTATATTGTATGATTTAACTGTATAGATGCACCAAAAATATATAGGAAACAAATAAGCCAAAATAAATGAATTGGCCTAAGTAAAATAAATATGGATTCTTAAATCTATTTTTTAAATACACATGATCAATACGTTTTCACAACATATGTTTTTAAATTAACTCATAAAATATGTTAAGCAAATTTCGTTTTAGTTAAACAAGATTCAACTCAACTAATTTAAGATAAAATGACAGTCTTGAGTGTACAGTACTTAAAATTTAAGGGATGGTTGTTGTGCTGTTTTGTATTTCGTTTTTTGTTTTGTATTTCGTTTTGGTGCTCTAATACGGACTGTGGGACCACTAAAATTCAATTCAGAGAGTTTCAAATGAAAGATGTCAATAAAACAAATTATATTTGTTATTTCATTTTTTTTAACTTAACCTGTTATAGATGTATTCGTTATTTAATATCTTTGAATAAATCTTGAAAAACAAATTATAACAGCCATCGTTTAAATGGTTATATCTTACCAACAAATAGGGGAAGAACATAATTCTATTATTAAAAACTTGATATAAAATTACCTTATGTGATTTAAATATTTTGTTAAGATTTATTTTAATATAATTTTTTATTTATTTTGTTTAAATTTATTTATTTAATTAACTACTTGATTAAATAAGCGCTATTTTCGTTTTTCCGAAAATATTTTTATTAAAAAGTTGATTGGATAAAAACTGCCTCATGTCCGATTTAAATTTTTGTTAAACGTTTCATTTGAGCTTTGATTATTAAATAAACTAATTGATTAAATAAGTGCTATTTTCGTTTGTTTTGTTTTTTCATTTTTTAGAAAATAATATAAAAAACGGTCTTACAGTGATTTTTTTATTTTTGTAAAATTTTATTTGAGTGTTAATTATTAAAAAAAATCTTAACTAAATGATTAAATAAGTGGAATTCAATTTTTCCGAAATTTTTAATTAAGGTGTTTAGGTAAAATGAATGCAATTGAGTCTAATATTAATGCAATACTTGTTCCGGAGACGTGGTGTATAGTATTTGTTGTTGTACTGTGCGTGTGTGCTACTGCAGTTTATGAATATACTGCAGGATAAAAATATAGAATAAAATAAACAAATAAATAAAAAGAATTAAGTAATCTTAATATTGAGTCCTTTAGTTTGCTTTTGGCTATAAGAAATATGTATGCTACGTGACCCTACGTGAAAAGGCCCGCTCACTTTTGCCTAGGCCCGGCCAAAAATAAAATTCTGCCTACGCCACTGGTTCGACTTCATGCAGCACTGCGCAGACCCATCGGCGAGAGTAGCTGCTTGCAGTCGGGCGGAATTGAAAGCGGAAACGTAAAGTCGGACACTTTCTGCTCCCGGTAGTGATGCTGTCGTGGTGTTTGCATACTCTATCACAGATTAAGTGAATATCATGCAATATTTGTCAAATGCACAGACATTTCAGAATTTTTTTCATGAGCAACAGAAACACTTTTTATATACTGCTTAATACAGCGCTCTCTTTTCAAGAATAAAGTTCAACATAAACACATACTATTTAAATTCCAATAAAGTGGGAGTATATTTGCTTTTATCAGTGTTTTTTTTATTAAATGTGACTCAATATAACATTGCGACTAGAGTAAAACAAGCTTTTACTGTTCTAAAAAAAGATTTGTGAGCAATATTTGTATTAAAGTTGTTGGAAACAAACGTCATTGTTGTCATGTGGTGAAATCGTGAAACAGCTGTGTCGTCATTAGCACTCGCTCTAAAAAGCTGAGTCAGCTGCTCTCGAAACGCTATCACGGTACTTTGATGCCACACGAGACAGTGATGTGGCACCGGCGCCGGTTCAAGTCGGACAAAATCTATAACCGACATGAACTGCTTCAAGTCAGCCACCGATCTGTCTGTGCAGCGCTGCATGAAGTCAAACCACACCTATTGTCTGTTTTCAAACAGATGTTCAAACACTCCCCCATCTGCCATTGGTTGAACAAACAGATGACCCCGCCCCAAACTCACATCATTGGCTGAGCCAGTGTTGCTATGCTGGGCCAATCGGGATGGTAAAATAAACAGAACAATGTTTTGAAAGCAAAGCACAGTGTGTAAATGTTTTTGAAACCAATCAAATAGCTTACTTTTAATTATCCCTGCACATTAAACTCAGTTTGAAGATCATATTTTAATATCCAAAAACATTGCACACATTAGTTACAAGTATAATATGACTAATACAATGAGAGTATAGTGTACCTTGGAAATGCAAAGCAAACCAAGGAAATTACATCACCTGGATATCCTGAAACCTTGATGTTCTCATGGTTTATGCCCTTATGTCATCCAGAAATATGTGTCTAAAACCACATTAACGTGTATCCTGGCTTCAATAACACACTCTTTGGCCCTTTGAGGTATCGCTCATGCTTAACAATGGAGAAAGTCAACTTTCCCTGGAAAACGCTGTCATAGTTCAACCATTGCATCACGTTATACTCAAAAACAGGATAACTTTACTTAACTAACAACATCATCAAAGCAGTAGAGGACTCGGGTTCACCTCAATAAAAAATACTACATTTTCCTTTTCCTCTGCTGTGTGACCTTCTAAAAAAAAGGTTATAGGACAAACCACTCTCTGTCAGCATGTCCCTTTGTTTGCCGCTTGCTGCAGTTACTACATCCACTCTAAGCCTTCGGGAAAAGGTTATTTTTTTATTTTATTTTTTTACTATAATGACTGGAAAAGTTGACTCCCCTCAAAGCAGCCTGACTATCTTCACCTGTTTAATCAGGGCAGATTCTTACAAAGGTCATTCCGATGCATCCAAAATACAGACTGCAAATGTTATCCCTTGTTTGGAATTGCAAAGGGCTCCACTTAAAACATTTGCCTTTGCACTATTTTTTCCTGCAAGCCTGGCCATTAACCTTTGCAAAAATCGAGTTTGGATTTGATAAACGGGACAGCATAATGTGGCTCGGCCTCCAAAAGTGGATTAGGCAACTCGGCCCTTTATCAACAAGGATGGGGATCGTGGATAAAGAATAAACTAGGCAGACAGAATGAGGTAAACAGTATATGGGTCAGGAAGACATGGTTCCTGCTCATTATTTAACATGGTTTCACCGCTGCTCCTGCGGACTTGATCTGCTTGCATCTTATTGACGGCATACATTATATTCAGAGGCAGTCGTTCCTACAGAGTTCTCTCATTACAAGTCAGCTTTCCTCTGAGTGGGATTGGCTGTATCGATTCGTCAGATAACTAGCAAGTGCACCACTTTTCTGTTAAACCAAAAAAGTGGCTCATTCTCCCAGTGAAGCGTTGTCAGATCGAGGCAGATTCAATTCCTGACGTTGAAACCACAATGTGGAACGCTTTGAGCTTATTTCATAGTCATTATAGTCTGTAGGATGGAAAGTCAGTTTAAGTAAACTGAGTGAAAAGTGGAGGTACTTGAATCCACTGAATGGCCAAACCAGAAGTGTTTCTCTCAGGTCCCTTTAGGTGAACGAGATCTAATTGTGATGCACGGGATGCATCGGCTTAACTTTTCTCTTCGACTGTTTCTGTGTAATTGCACAACCAAGTTATCATTCATACATAAAGTAAAAAAAAATCTGAAATAAATTGCATTTCTTTTGATTTAAACCCTTTTAAAGAGATTTAATGAGCACTGATATGACCATTGGATTCAAGCCAAAGGATGGACTCGAAACATTCCCGCCTCACTTGTCTATGACACATACAAATGTATGTAATGCTTCAATATGCTTTTAAATGGTCTCTTGGAGCGAGTCTCTATTTTGATTGCCGCTATTCACCGCTACCTCAATATGCATGCATGTATGGAGGTTACAGAACGCTATCACTCACAATCATTTTTCCGTGGACTCATAATGCAATTACCTCTCATACAGCTCTCTGGCAATAAAGCAGAAATATTCATGCAAATCACACAATTCATCTCAGATACATTCAACTGCTTGAGAGCCGTCAAAAATGCAGCGCCGTTTCCCCTTAAAGCGGCCTCTGGCAGTGGAGTCTTTAAAATCGTCACGAATCACCAGCTATTCTCCTCTCTCACTTGACAGAAAGACAATGTATATGGATCACAGAGAGTCGGGTCCACTTAAAAAGCCCTGGTTGCATTGTTGGGAGTGCTGTCATTACTTTACCGAGGCACAGCTCAAGAGAAGAGTAAAAGAAATAGGGTACGAGGGGAGGGAGAGATGAAAGCAGAGAGCATGTCTCAGGGTCAGATTTCAAAGAACATCTCTTTAAATGTTATCCTCGGCCATTTCGCCATCATTAACAGCCCTTTAATCAGTGGAAACGGACCAAAAAATATCCATATATTATGACTTATGAAGTTAGACCTCAACAAAGAACTTGTACTTTGGAAACATGTGACCTGGATCGCTCACAAATAACCTTGTGATTCGATGCATTTTGAGTGGAACACAAACATAACCTTTAAAATGAAATGCATGTAGTTTTATTGTGCTTCCTTTCAGGTGAGATGCGGGATATTTCTATGTACTTTTTGGAATGTCAGATTTACGACAGATGAATGATAGATTTAACCAAAATAGTTGTTTAAAAATCACACAGACCTTTGTAAAAGCCATGGGCTGAATCACAAAATTGCACACTTCTCCAGTATATGGTAGGCAAAAGCCAAGATTGGTATGTCCGAACTCACAGTATTCATAAAAGAGCAGGCCAAAAGAACCCAGACGTACTACTTCCGGTGAGATTCTGAAGTGTGCATACGATGGACACTTTACTATCCCATGAGGCCACAGGAGAGTATTTGTGAATGATAGTTAACCAACTGATGCTGGTAGGTTACCTGATAATGACCACATAGCAAATGTAGTATGTCAAATTACATGCCTTCATTCTATATAGAACATAGTTTTTTTTACTGGTGCCAAAGTACTTAATTTTGGACGCAGCCTTAGACTCAGTGAACGTGAAAAACAGCCCAATCAGAAATGTAGCCAATCAGAAACATTCTCTGCCTGTCAATCATTTTGCATGTGTATTTGATGATTAGGTTTACTGATATGTCTTTTAAATTAGCAAGAAATGGAAATGCAGCCTATCGATTTTCTAAATGCATCTTAATAATCTTATTGTGAATGATTTATCATTTTTGACCTTGTAATTCTTCATCAGAATGTCATTCTCTCGGTGAGGTGACCTATGACAGACTTGTCTGATTATTTAGTCTACTTAATTTCTGCCTCTTTCTTACAATCAATCACAGCAGGTTAGTCCCGCCCTACATTTGTGATCATCTATTATGCTTGGGTCTATGTCAAAATAAGGAACAAAAGATCTGTCGCTACTTTTTTTGTTGGTGTAAGAAAAATGACTGATGCTAACATGTATAGGCAAGGCAAGTTTATTTGTATAGCACATTTCATACACATTGGTAATTCAAAGTGCTTTACATAAAAGAATGTGAAATAATCATTCACAGCAATAAAAACAAGAAGTTAAAAATAATAAAACAAGGAGTTTTAAAATGATATAGAAATTGATTTAAAATGAGATTTAAAACAGTTAAATAGAAAATGATTATACATAAAATACAATGCAGTCAGTTCGGACGTAGCACAGCGCTCATTCAACAAATGCACAGCTAAATAGATGAGTTTTGAGACTGGATTTAAATGTGGCTAATGTTTTAGCACATCTGATCTCTTCTGGAAGCTGGTTCCAGCTGCGGGCAGCATAATAGCTAAAAGCGGACTCCCCTTGTTTTGTGTGAACCCTTGGTATTTCTAACTGACTCGATCCTAATGATTTGAGTGGTCTGTTAGGTTTATATTCAGTGAGCATATCTGACATATATTTAGGTCCTAGGCCATTGAGCGACTTAGTGGAAGTAAGCATTTTGTTTTACACATCTGTCTTAGTAATCTTTTGATTTTGTTTTATTCTGTAAACACTATGACACACGTATACATTAAACTTGCTTAAAAGCAAATGTTTTTCATGAACTATATTTATCTCTCTATATGCCGCAATGTTCACACAACTGCATCTTGAAGAGATTGGAGTAGTTCAATATCAAGTATCGTTCTTTATGAATTCCACAGCATGAGCTGCAAATTTCCACTTTACAATTTGAATGGTACATATATTGCTAGTTCCATATTCTGAACACACAAATCCATTTTAAAGTCATGTGTTGCACTGGAGATGATTCCAGTCCTGCTGTAACTACTGCGTTAACTCGTTCATCAGGGCATCAGAACACTGATAAGAACTAAAGCGAAGTCAGCGAAATCATCTCACCTCACATGCACTGCTTTGCCTCTACTACTACTAGATCATGTGCTTACATCAGTTATGTAAGCATTATGAAAAATTACAATTGTTAAGTCCCGTCTGGGGAGTGCTATTTAGCTTGGCTTACTGAATACAGTACTTCTAGCAACATTGGAATCACACCAAGATATATTCCATTATTCGTTACACTCCATTATTATTCAGACAGAGCATGAGAAGGCAAAAAGCAATGCAGTCGTGCCTTGTTTAAAATAGGGAATTTGCTAAACATATAAGGGAACTTATATGTTCATTACCTTCATTAAAACATTTGTATTCACTGACAAGCTCAAAAACATAGTTTATGAAAGTGACCGATATGATGTGTATGTTATATTTTAAGCCATCTAAACTAATAATAGCCATTTCTAGGAAACCACATTTCAAGGGAAGAATATATTTTTACGTTTTTTTCTTGTCGTTTACAATGAAAGTGAATGGGGTCCAAATGTGCATTCCAACTTTCTTTAAAATATATTTTGTGTTTTATTAAAAGTGTAATTTTTAAATGACAACAAGTGAAATGTATTCATTCATTCATTCAGTTTTGTTTTTATGGAAAATAGTTATCATCCCCCAATGCATTTCACTGCAGGAAAAAATAAACTAAAAAAATTAATAATAAAGGGCCAGAGCAAAATGAGCCAATGATTGACATATTTTGGAGTGAACTGTTACTTTAAATATCACAGAAACAACTAAAGTGCTTCTCGGTTGTTTTGGCCACCATGCTAGCACACGTTGATCAATGCTCTTTCAGTGCAGGGCTGGAGTCCAAGCTAAAACAGCAGGAAACATTTCATCACTGTAATGCTTACAGCGCTACTAGCCTCTGCTGTTTCAGTACTGGCATCACTGAGTCCTTAAGCCACCTCGATTTCTGGCTTTAAATGCTTGTTCGCTTACACTCAGATGATTTAAAGGAAACCCAAGTGAACAGAGAATGTTTCCTGACTACCCAACTGTGCACGATGCAATTAAAGTACAGATCTCACACATTTTCTCACCCCATCCGCTAATGAATTCTGTTAGAGAGAAAAAATATATAAGTATGCGCTGGAGTCAGTCCCGTTTCATTTTTTTCAGGCTAATGTGTGAAAGGATGGCAGATGGTAGTCCCTGACTTTCTGTATTTATAATCGGGAATGTTATCCCAGACTGCCGTTTCACTGCTATATCCATATAAATCACAGGGTAGGGATGGTTCAACTCCATCACTTATGTCTCCTTTAGGCTTAAGATGTATAGTAATGTCCATTAAACATGTGGAAGCATGGCATGAATGAAACATGACCTTGGTAAAATTCAATAAAACAACTCATTTTTGAAAGGACATTTTTATATGGAACTGGTGTGATAAAAGTCAGTAAATGAACAGCCTGGCCAGAGTGAAATATGGGTGACATTTTTCTTCAAAGTGCATAATTATGTTCTCTCTACACACAGTTTTACAAGCAAATTTACTCCAACCAAATTGAGGTGATCTTCAGTGAAATGAGCAACTAGTTTTTTTTTATATATATTTGTATTATTATTTGTAGTACTGGTCAGACATGGTGAGATAAGATATGTTAAAATAAGTGCTGGGTAGTAACTGATTACATGTAATTTGGATTACGTAATCAGATTAAGAATGTAGAACTTGTAATTGGATTGTATTACATTTTAATAATCAGAATACTGGTACAATTATTTTAATAATTTAACAACACATATGCATGTTCTCTGATGAAATAACTCCATTTAAAATTACATCAAAAATAATCTAAAATTAATCCAAAATTAGAACACATTACCTGAAAATAAAGTAATCTAGATTATCATATAATTTGTAATCAGTAATTTACCAGCATCTACCAGCACTAAATATATATATATATATATATATATATATATATATATATATATAATTATTCATGTCATATTATTTCATCATCAAACAACACTTTACTCAAAATATAAATGTATAAATATAATGTTTTGCAAATACAAACTGAAAAACATCTAGCGAGTCTTTGGTGGTTGGTGAATGCAGGGCAAATATCCGAGGAAGGTCATGTCATGGCCAAGGAGAGAGACCCTCAACGGCTCTTTATTATTTATCAGTTTATTTATTTGGTTTCAGCTGGGGCTCAAATACGACTCTCTCTCTCTCTCTCTCTCTCTCTCTCTCTCTCTCTCTGTCTCTCTCTCTCTCTCTCTCTTTCACACTCTCACTCTCTCACTCTCTCTCTCACCCTCTCTCTCTCTCTCTCTCTCAAGAACATTGCCTGGAACATTGTATTTAATTTACTATCACCCATCCTCCAGTCACATCATGGAACACTATGGAGTTCTTTAATTCATGATGTGGGGGAAGGAAGGGAGAAGAGAGATGTTATAAATCTTCATTCGTGTTTGTCAGCCTTTCAACTGACTGTTAATGGGAAAAGACAAAGGATTAATAAAGAGAAGATAAAATTGATAGCTTTCAGCGCTGAATAAACAATAGTTCACAACAGCCTTGATACGAGGTCACATCTCTACACTACAGTTTTACATTTTATGAAGAAAATATGAGTCAAAACTTGTGCTGAGTGTTGTAGTTGGTTGCCAGGGAGTTGCTATGTGGTTTCTTAGTTTGTTTGCGGTTGTTAGGCTATGCTCAGTGGTTTCTGGGAAGTTGCTATGCCGTGTTCTGGTTGGTTTCAAGGGAGTTGCTATATGGTTGCTAAACTATTGTTGTTAGTTACCAGGGAGTTACTATGCGATTGCTAGGGTATTGTTGTTGCTTGCCAGGGAGTTGCCATGCAATTTCTAGGGTGCTCTAAGTGTTTTTTTTTATTTGTTATTTAAATGCAGTTGCTAGGGTATTCTCAGCAATTTCTAGAGAGTTGTCATGCAGTTTCTAGGATGTTCTATTTGGTTTCTGGGGAGTTTCTATGGGGTTGCTAGATTATTGTTGTTGGTTTCCAGATGCTATCTGGGTGGTTTCTAGGTGTTGCTATGCATTTCCTAGAGTGTTCTGTTTGGTTTCTAGAGAGTTGCCATGTTGTTGCTAGGGTATTCTGTTTGGTTTCCTTGGAGCTGCTATGCAGTTGCTAGGGCATTCTGGTTAGTTTCCAGGGAGTTGCTTTGTGGTTGCTAGAGTGTTCTGGGGTGTGTTTCCCAAAAAGCATCGTTAGCAAACTATGGTTGTTATTTCCATTGAACAATATTGTAACAATGTTACTTTCTGGATGGTTTCCAAGGAGTTGCTAGGATGTTGCTAGGGTATTCTGGTTAGTTTCCAAGGAGTTCCTATGTGGCTGCTAGGGTCTCATGGTTAGTTTCTAGGGAATTGCTATGCGGTTGCTAGGACATTGCTGTTGGTTGGAAAGAAGTTGCTATGCAGTGGCTAGGGTGTTATAGGCGGTTTTCCAGTAAGTTTTTATGCAGTTGTTAGGGTATCCTATGTGATTTCTAGGAGCTGAAATGCAGTTGTTAGGGTGTTCTGTGTAGTTTCCAGGGATTTTCTATGCAGTTGCTATAGTTTTCTAGTTGGTTGCCAGGGAGTTGCTGAACAGTTGCTAGGGTGTATTCTGGTTGCTTTCCAGGGAGTTGCTATTTGGTTTTTAAGGGTGTTCCCGTTAGTTTACAGAGAGTTGCTATTCAGTTTTTGGGCTGTTCTGTATTTTCTGCCAGGTGGAAATAAGACTTATATTGATAATATCTTAGAAAGGTAATAGCACAATCATTCATATATGTCCGTTTATATTCATATAAACGGTGCAGGACGATATCTGCACCACATTCAGTGCAAGGGTTGCCTTTTCAGCAGCGCTGAAAGATGTCTTCACTGGCGTATGATTGGCGACTCTAGTCATGCTCACTGTCTTATCTCCAGAATTAAGCAATTAACAGCTTTTGCAAGCACTGAGCTTTAGCACACATAGGATAAAATGGGTAATAACAACCATAAATCACCCAGCCTGAGGTGGATTCAGAGTAAATTTGCAAAGGAGTAATCTAAGATTGGCTGGCAAGGGATTGAAGCCAATAATGGATTCATAGAGTGTTGAGAGGGACTAAAACTTTAGCAGATTGAGGGAAATTGGCTGCGAGCACAATCTTTTATGTAAATCAACATTCGACATCCAGGAATTTACTACATGCTAGTTTGGCAGCATTTCAAGCAGGGTATGCGAGGACACGTTAGCCCATGAAAACAGGGTCAGCAAAACATTCACACACCTCTCTACACTGTGACAGTTCACACAGTGACATCCTGAAAAAAACTAAAAACACTTCATGGCCACCAACGTAGACGTATATATATATATACGTGTATCTGTATATACTGTACAGTATATCACAGAAATAAGTACACCCCTCACATTTTTGTAAATATTTTGTTATATATTTTCATGAGTAGTGAGTGTACAGGTGCATCTCAATAAATTAGAATGTCGTGGAAAAGTTAATTTATTCAGTAATTTCAACTCAAATTGTGAAACTTGTGTATTAAATAAATTAAATGCACACCGATTGAAGTAGTTTAAGTCTTTGGTTGTTTTAATTGTGATGATTTTGGCTCACATTTAACAAAAACCTACCAATTAACTATCTCATCAAATTATAATATGGTGACATGCCAATCAGCTAATCAACTCAAAACACCTGCAAAGGTTTCCTGAGTCTTCAACATGGTCTCTCAGTTTGGTTCACTAGGCTACACAATCATGTGGAAGACTGCTGATCTGACAGTTGTCCAGAAGACAATCATTGACACTCTTCACAAGGAGGGTAAGCCACAAACATTCATTGCCAAAGAAGCTGTTCACAGAGTGCTGTATCCAAGCATGTTAACAGAAAGTTGAGTGGAAGGAAAAAGTGTGGAAGAAAAAGATGCACAACCAACCGAGAGAACCGCAGCCTTATGAGGATTGTCAAACAAACTTGATTCAAGAATTTGGGTGAACTTCACAAGGAAAGGACTGAGGCTGGAGTCAAGGCATCAAGAACACCACACACAGACGTGTCGAGGAATTTGGCTACAGTTGTCGTCAGAGGCGTCTTACCTGGGCTAACGAGAAGAACTGGACTGTTGCCCAGTGGTCCAAAGTCCTCTTTTCAGATGAGAGAAAGTTTTGTATTTAATTTGGAAACCAAGGTCCTAGAGTCTGGAGGAAGGGTGGAGAAGCTCATAGCCCAAGTTCAAGTCAAGTCAAGTCAAGTAAGTTTTATTGTCAATTCTTCCACATGTACAGTACATACATACAGAGAATTGAAATTGCGTTACTCTCAGACCCTTGGTGCATACAGTTAACATTAAACACTGACAGTAGACATTCAAATACAGATAAATACAGTTTAACCATATGTACATACAAACTATACAGATATACAAATGAGGACATTGTAGAACAATAACAAAATAAAAAAGAGATAAAGTGACACAAGGCACATGGCAGATAGAGTGCAAACCAGTTAAATAAGACAAAACTGTGCAGATATGAGTAGTGCAAGAAAAAGAACAGTCTTTTATCAGACTGTCAGAAGAGGTAGATAACAGACAATGCTGGATGAGGTAGAGATCATTCCAGTGCTGCACAAAGTGACTGGTGCGGGTCACAGTTTGTAAGGGGGGGGGGGGGGAGGGAGGACCTGAGGGTGTGGACATTGGGGGGGGGGGGGGGGGGGGTAGTGTCAGAGTTCAGTGATTCGTGGGGTAAAAGAGGGGAGGCGGGGCAAGGACGGGAGGGAGTTCAGCTTCCTGACAGCCTGATGTATGAAGCTGTCCTTCAGTCTGCTGGTCCTCGCCTGGAGACTCCGCAGTCTCCTCCCTGATGGCAGCAGACTGAAGAAGCTGTGTGTCGGGTGGGTGGGATCACCTGCAATGCTGAGGGCTTTGCGGGTGAGACGGGTGCTGTAGATGTCCTGGAGGGAGGGGAGAGAGACACCAACGATCTTCTCAGCTGCCCTCACTATCCGTTGAAGGGACTTGCGGCAGGACGCGTTGCAGGCGCCATACCACACAGTGATGCAGCTAGTCAGAATGCTCTCGATGGTGCCTCTGTAGAAAGTGCACATGATGGGGGTCGGGGCTCTGGCTCTTCTGAGTTTGCGGAGGAAGTAGAGACGTTGCTGTGCTTTCTTGGCCAGTGCTGCAGTGTTGTTAGTCCAGGAGAGGTCCTCTGTGATGTGCACACCCAGAAACTTGGTGCTGCTCGCTCTCTCCACAGTCGCACCGTTGATGGTCAGAGGAGCATGCTGAGTGTGCACTTTCCTGAAATCAACAACAATCTCCTTCGTCTTTTCCACATTCAGAGAGAGATTGTTGACCCTGCACCACCCAGCCAGGCGGCTCACCTCACTCCTGTAGTTTGTCTCATCTCGGTTGCTAATGAGACCAACCACAGTCGTGTCATCCGCAAACTTGATGAAAAGGTTAGAGTTGTGTGACGGTGTGCAGTCGTGGGTCAGCAGAGTGAAGAGGAGGGGGCTCAGCACACATCCTTGGGGGGCCCCTGTGTTCAGTGTGATGGTGCTGGATGTGTTAATGCCGACCCGTACTGCCTGAGGTCTTCCGGTCAGAAAGTCCAACAACCAGTTGCACAAAGAGGTGTTTAGCCCCAGCTGGGCCAATTTGTGAGTGAGCTGCTGAGGGATGATTGTGTTGAATGCTGAACTGAAGTCTATGAACAGCATCCTGACATATGAGTCTTTTTTGTCCAGATGTGTGAGGGCTGGGTGGAGGGCAGTGGCGATGGCATCATCGGTCGAGCGGTTGGACCTATATGCAAACTGGAAGGGGTCCAGGGAGGGGGGGAGGACAGACTTGATGTGTTGCATGACTAGCCGTTCAAAGCACTTCATGGGAATAGGAGTGAGTGCTACTGGACGGTATTCATTGAAGCAGGATGGAGATGACTTCTTCGGGACTGGAATGATGGTGGTAGCTTTGAAGCATGTGGGGACAACAGCCTGACTTAGTGAGATGTTGAAGATGTCTGTGAAGACATCAGTGAGTTGCTTGAAGTTGCTTGAAGTTGCTTGAAGTCCAGTGTTAAGTTTCCACAGTCTGTGATGATTTGGGCTGCAATGTCATCTGCTGGTGTTGGTCCATTGTGTTTTTTGAAAACCAACGCCACTGCAACCGTTTACCAAGACATTTTGAAATGCTTCATGCTTCCTTCTGCTGACCAGTTTTTTAAAGATGCTGATTTCATTTTCTAGCAGGATTTGGCACCTGCCCACACTGCCAAAAGCACCAAACGTTGGTTAAATGACCATGGTGTTGGTGTGCTTGACTGGCCAACAAACTCACCAGACTTGAACCCCATAGAGAATATACGGGGTATTGTCAAGAGGAAAATGAGAAACAATTGACTAAAAAATGCAGATGAGCTGAAGGCCACTGTCAAAGAAACCTGGGCTTCACACCACCTCAGAAGTGCCACAAACTGATCACCTCCATGCCACGCCGAATTGAGGCAGTAATTAAAGTAAAAGGAGCCCCTACCAAGTATTGAGAACATATACAGTAAATTAACCTACTTTTCAGAAGGCCAACAATTCACTACAAAATATATATATTGGTCTTATGAAGTATTCTAATTTGTTTAGATGAATTGGTGGGTTTTTGTTAAATGTGAGCCAAAATCATCACAATTAAAAGAACCAAAGACTTAAACTACTTCAGTCTGTGTGCACTGAATTTATTTAATACACGAGTTTTATAATTTGAGTTGAATTACTGAAATAAATGAACTTTTCCACGACTTTCTAATTTTTTGAGATGCACCTGTACAATTTGTATGACAGTTTAAATTTGCTGTCCCCTCAAAATAACTAAACACACAGCCATTAATGTCTAAACCGCTGGCCACAAAAGTGAGTACACCCCTAAGTGAAAATGTCCACACTCACGACGGAAGCCTCCCTTGCGTGCCAGGGAGCGGTCATGAGTGGCCCAGGGTCTGTGGGAATGTCCCCATCTCACGTGGCACATCAACTGCCTGGAGATGCCGGCAGTATTTCAAGCATCGAAACAATTTCTCTCAGACCTGCGAGGCCATCATATACTGATTCGCTCAGACAACACATTGGTGGTCTCTTACATATTAAGAAGCAGACACACCGAGTTGATGGAGCAGATTTGGAAGAAGTTTGGTCGAGCCCAGGTGGACTTTCGCAAACCATGGCTACTATATAGGAGACGAAGCCACCCCCCACCCCCCTTGAACGGAGCGTCTCGTTCCCTCAAACATTCTTTCTTTTCCTGATGTTTATTATTGTTTACATTTTATATAGCCGACGTTTTTATAAAACATTTTTCTTATTATTTACCAGTTAGGCATGTTGACAATAACATATATCTTCAACATACGTTGTCTATGACCAAAAATGTAAGAAGATATATTTTCAGTGGACTTTTGAAATTTTCTTTGCTTGAGAAAATAAATAAAAATACAGTTACAGCATTTTTTTTTCTCTTGTGATTTAGTCGAGTGGATTTTGTATTTAACACAATATGATTCTTGGCAATTGAGATCTGGCAGCAACAGCACATTTATCTGTGAAAATTATTTTTTAATTATCCCGTGAACTTATTCTCTCAAATGGCCTGGGTATGCAGAGCATTCACAGCTTATATGGACAGAATGCCACTGATATATATATATATATATATATATATATATATTAGTATAAAATACGCTTAAGTTTATTATTATGAAAAAGGTTTTTTATTTTTATTTTATTTTTTTACTCTAAAATTCTGTGAAAAGCAAAGCCAGAAATCTGTACAAGTTGTGTTCCAAAGCTAATATCTCTAAGAAATAAATAAATAAATAATCCAATGTGGTCATTTTTGACCATGAATAATATATGATATTTGAAAAACCTTTTCGAATCAAGCACTGTTCAGATGAGAAAAAAATATACTATGATTGGATTAAAATGTATTGCACCAGAGGAGACAGAGGGCAGTGCAATAATAATAATGATGATGATAATAAAGATATATATATAAAAATATGCTATTTTTTATTACGTTTAACTTGAGAGCCACATTATGCTGTGTTATGCACAAGATTCTGGAAAAGATGTGAGATGCAAGTATATTAGATGAGCACATGATATGCAAGTACATAGAAAAGCAATGAAAATGCAGCACAATAAAATGCAAAAATATATTCTTTGTTAACAGTCCTTTATGCTGTTTTCTCACTTTGTTCGACTGCTCTGTACAAACCAGAACTTGACTATATTATGTTTCAGTCTATTATACATTTGTAAGCAAGTAGCTTTTACAAAACTAGCCAAACTTTTACTTGAATTTGGTGCTTCATGATTGTTCATTTTTGGACCCTTTTTAAAGTGCATGGAGAAACACACTTGCAAGTATTATTATTATAATACAAATCATCCCTACATTTTCCTCCATAACCGCAGAAATATGAAAACTCGCCACTTGTAAAGGAAAGCAGATGTTTTGCTCAAGAGCACGTGATTCCAGGACTGGAAAAAGAGGAGCATAATTTCCAGACATTTCTCAGAGTGCAGATGAATAATGAACATGATGTCGGTTCATAGGGCCTACTTGGCTAAATACTGTGTTTGTGTTTTTCATCTGAGACTGATTACATATTACTCTAGAAACTTCTCTTGGCACAATCACTGAAAATATGTTTTACATTTTGTTTTACTTATAAATGCACACAAAGGGGACTGCTAGATTTGTTCCTGTCTCTTGCGTGGTGCCAAATATATTATAAAGAGAAACAAGCGAGAGAATATAAACTGTATACAATGTACCACGCGGCTATAGAACACCTGGGAAAACAGCCCTTTTTATTTTATTTCCTACTAAAACACAAAATAACAAAAAATTCTGCCCTAGTGCTTTAGAGAATGTACATATATATAAAGAAATATTGACTACATTTGCATCCGAGTTTTGGACATGAAGCACTGAAACATACAATGGGATAATTAAAATACATTTTCCTTTACTCCCACTGCACTTTATATCAGTAAATAAATACCCCTCTCCATATATCAAAATCATTTCTGCTTCTGTCTGTCTCTATCTGCAGTCGATTTGGAGATGCTCCAGACACTGAGGTGGCTTTGTGCTCTCTGAACAGCTTTTTTGAGCAGCTTGTCATATCCTCTCTTCAGTGCCTCTGTTTTTTGTTGTTGTTGTTTTTCTCTCTCTCTGAAATAGTGCTGTCTTTCATCCGAAGCTCTTTCTCGGACACATTTAAGCTCGCCCCATAATGTGGGCACTTGTACTCTGCGATGTAGCAGACCTTGTCTCTTTGATTTGCTTGCCTTGTTCCAGTCCTTAGACAATCACGACATACGCATGAGGGTAAAGACACAGACGAACCACCACAGCGGCACACACACACACACACACACATGCAGTGTCTCCTCTGAGTTTGTGACTGATCATTAAAAGGCAGTAGGACATGTTCTATGTTAGACAGCTGAGACATCCAATCAAGCACTACAATACCTTTGTATGTGTGTGTGTGTGTGTGTGTGTGTGTGTGTGTGTGTGTGCGTGTGCGTGTGCGTGTGCGTGTGCGTGTGTGTGTGCGTGTGTGTGTGTGTGTGTGTGTGTGTGTGTGAATGGATATGTATGGGTGTTGAGTGCAGAGTGGTGAAACGATTACTCATACACACTGAAAAACACATGCTGCCTATTTTTGGATAGTTGACACTTAACATGTTTAGTGACTTTTTTAAATTCATGTTTAAAATTAAAATGTCTGTTAATGTATAATGGAAAGTGGAACATTATTGAGTACATTTTTGTGCACACTAGAACATATGCTACAAATACACCTTAATACGGCCGAATGCAAGTGTTTACATTTTAGTACATTTTAGAATTTTAGCTGCAAAATATCAACAATATTGACATCCACTGACCGCAGTGAATTTCAAAGAAGAATGTAAAATTGTAGTTTTAAAAACAATGGATGATTTCACATTAACACAGCAGCACAGTATTTTCCTTCATCTGACACATTCCTATCAGTCAATCGTCTGAGATTTCTCTAGTGCCTTCAAGGGAATCAGTTCACCCCTAATGTTTTCATATGAGCAAAGCTTTGTAAAATGAGACAAATGTGTCATATTGTACAAAATATTACTATTTTCACATTATAAAAAAAGAGCCCCATAAAATTATCTCACATGACTGCTTATGTTTATTGTTGTGTCATGATGAAATATCAGTAATTTGACACAATGCATCCAAAGGCACCATGCATTGTAATATATAAACTGTGAGTGAATTATGAGATGTTTATTACATAGTTATAAACTCACAATTGCAAGTTAACATATCTCAATTCTGAGTTTGTGTAGATAAACTCAGGATATATTGGCCTAGGCATATACTCACAATTATGAGTCAAAATTGGGAGATACAAATTCTTACAATTACCTTTTTTATGTTTAATTCCATGACTGAAATAAATCAATAAACTGTTATATGTAAACAAATAAAAAAGAAGAATTGTAAGATGCAGACTCAAAATTTAGGGTTGAAAATAAACATGTTTAAGTTTTCTGTAGACTATTCCTTTAAAAATGGTTGTCATCATGGGGACCTTTGGGATATTAGTCGAATGTAGAATAGCCACATCCTCAAGTCTCTATAGTTCGATGCCAGATAAAAAAAAAAAAAATCAAGGTATTTGTTAAATATTTTTTTTTTAAAAGTAAAACACACATGGCTCTCTAAAACAAACTCCTGCTGAGTTTCTGGCAAAGGTCTGATGGATATTCTACCAAACGACCTTTATACTTGGAGCAGCATTTGTACAAACGATGTAAAAGGTCCAGGAGAGAGGCTATGGAAATGTGCTCACCTCAGGGAAAAAGAAACCGAGGAATAAAGAGATGTGGGGGGAGGAAGAGGAGTGGATCCTGGACGCTGTACGGCGTACTGACCCTGGGTCAGCTGCCTCTGATGTATGATCGAACATTAGTGTGCTCACACCACAGTTATTAAATCGCCTAATGATGAGAAGATAGGGAGAGAAATATATGACATTATAAGTGGAGCCCACACAGCGCGAGCGGCTGTCCGGACGGCTTCGCTCTTGGAGGTAATATCCTCAAATAGGCGGAGGAACTGCTCACGGGGAATACAAATGTTGCCTTTAAGTCTTAGATGGGTGGCTGAAAATGTGGAAGCATACCGAAGGAGGAAGATTCAGTTCTTTAGTGGATTAATCACTGTCATCATCTGAGCATTGTGAAGAAGCAATTTAGATGGTAAATACCAAGTTGGCTCGTATATCAAATTTTGATAGTGTGGCGTGCCAAACTTGGCCTGCACATTTCGGATGGAAAGAGACTTATGATGAATAAATGTGCTTATTTGTTGTCAATGCAGCTTCATTTTGGTGAAGCAAGGAGAATGTAGACTAGCTTATGTGAATATTAATGAATTGGTGAAAATGTTCATTATTCTTTAGAAAAGCTAATACACAATTCAAGCTAATGGATTTGTGAATTAATAAATACATAAATAAATATTTACGGGGAACCTATTTGACGAGATATTTGACAAAAGTAATTTCTGAAAGAAAGATTTTGTATTTCATTTTTTTATTATTTATATTATTTTTTAAACCCATTAATCTTATAATATTATTTATGAAATTCTAATTGCAGTGTAAATGCATCATCCCACATCTGAAAATGTGTTGTAAATATACTCAAACACGCTTCAGATGCAGTTTCTGAAAACAAGGGTTTATGTCTTATAAATTATATTTTGAATAGAATCTGCTTTTTTATAGTGCCTATTAAATGCTTGTATCTTTTAACACAAGAATGACTTTACATTTGGATTTTGTCTTTTGGGGGGTAATTTCTCAGATCAAATTTATGTATGATTGAGTATTATATATAGTGGTATTATGACAAAAAGGTATATTATAAACATTCATATATAATGTCTATGATGTATATGATTTAATATGGATTTATCTATATTTAATAATATAATTTGGAAGTGTTTTGCTTTATTAAATTACACATTTGTATTACAATTTTATTACATTTACACATTTAGGCAAAATATATTTTTTAACTGCATTACAGCAGTAGTTGAATATGTTATATAAATATGTATTTAGCTACTAGTCAAAATAAGATCTGACCTAGATGCTATTAGCTGAAAAAGAAAGTTTGGTATAAGTGAAGCAAATATAATTCTGACAAAGCTTAGAAATAATAAGATCTGAATAGGTTTTGATTTAATGCTGACTTAGGAGCGAAGCTGAGAAACGATGATTATGTACAGTATGTTTGGTTATGATGCAGTTAAAGACTGCAGTATTTGCATATGATTGTATGTTTTGAATGTGTGGAGTGTATTGGGAACAGTCTTAACCTTCACTAATGATAACAGCAGGTACAGTGTGGAATACCTGTTTAGATGGGGATGCCACAAGGAGAACTACAAGGCAAACAATTCACCAACCAATGCTTTGATCAGCAGCAGATGTCAAAATCATCTCCTTACTTTAGATCAAATGACAACTCAAAGTCAATGACTCCAGGAGTGTGCGTGTGTGGTGAAAACCACTTTCATCTTTCTCTCTCGTATGCCTTTATGGGACCATATAAGCCGGAGTCTATACAGCCAGCGCTATTTATTATTTACAAGTCATCTATTTGACAATGCCGGTGGAGAATGGGTTTCCTCTGAAAGATCCAAACATCTTAATTACACTCCTGCCACATAATAAGGAAGCGGAGTCTGGATGATGAGAGTGTGATAAATTTTCACCGGAGTCCTGTAAAATAAATGAATACATAAATAAAGATGATGAAACAAAGGAAATAAATTATGTCAGAAGCTCTGTACCATTTTTAGTTCTGTTTGTTTATTACATAATCCTAATTATGATCAGAAGGCACTTCTAGGAACAGGGTACAGAATAGTGCTTTGTGCAAAAGGAAGAAGTTAACCTTTAGCAAGTTTTAACGAACAAGACTTCGCAATGTTGAAAGGAAATGTGCTGCATAAATGTGTGTGTGTGAGAATGAGGTGCAGGTGTGGTGAAACAATCAGGGTTAATAGTGATTGGTGACAGCTGTGTGATTGGTGTAATGGTGGATGATGTGTGAGTGCAGTGCATGATGGGAGATGTAGTCCATAGGTGATGTGCAGCTGTCGTGTGGTGCAAAAGATGTAGTGAGTGGCAACCAGATTCATGACATGTATACAGTAGAGAAGGTCAAGACCATTTAAAGGAGGATATGATTTCACTTTTCAACTAGGTACCCAACGTATTTCATAGTTCTCAAAACATAAAATATAAGAGCGTGCTTCAACATATCAGCAGGCGCCAATGAAAGTGTCAGAATGAGACTTGAGTAGATGTTACATAAAATAGACAAATAAAGTAGAAAGTTCAGATTCATTATCATCCAAGCCATTGTCAGAGCAATAATTTCACCGAACCAGGGCTTATCCTTCTGGCCCTGAGCAAATTATGACTTTAAAAAGTATTATGTACAATAATATACGAAGGCTGAGTCCTCCCATGCTGAAGTGATCTACCATTTTAATAACATCCTAAAGAGATTCCACCCATTAAAATCAATCTACCATGACTGTAGAGATTTCCATTAAACATTTATTGATATTGAAGGCATATAAAATAAATTAGTAAAAGGACTGGATTGTTTTGCATATGGTACTGAATGCAGCGGGGAACAATGGATCACGATGAGTTAGAAACATTCCTTTCATGATGTTCTCTTAGCAGCCCGAGTTAATAGCAGGTCTGCATTACTGGGACCGACTGAATTATACATCCAGTGCAATTTCTGTTGAAATAGCTCCACGGATGGCCTGAAATAGCTTGGCAGCTGAGCCTAATGCGGCTGAAATTTCTCAGTGGAATATCTTCATTCTAAATAAGTCTGGTGGAGTCACCGTGCCTTCTCAAAAACTGCTTTTAGTATGACACTTACCGATATACAGATGCCTACCGGGAAGCTTTGAGGTCATGTCTCTTACCCTGTCATCTCAAAGAAAACCTTCTCTAGCAGGAACCCCCTTGGCAAAGGTGATGTCATCTGCAGGCGGTCTTCATGTTGACCCCGTGTGGCCCAGACAAATGAAAGCCATGCGCTTCAGCTTTGGAGAGCGCTGCTTTGAAATGCTGATAATGCAGAATGTCCGCAGTCCCGCTGACTGAGTGTGTGCTCTACAAGACGGTTTTGATCAGAGCGATGACCCTACCAGCAGGGGAAAAACCCCACTCAGCTAATCATTATACATCACAGAGAACATGCGAAACACCCCTCAAGAATTAATGAGCTTCAGATATTGGCTTGCATTTGGTTCAAATCTGCACGGTACATTTTTAGGCTTGATTTAATTTGTGCAAAATGAGATTTATACCAGTGGTTCTCAAATGGTTTTGCTTCAAGATCCAGAATTCACAATAAGTAGTGAGCCAACACACTTGCAATATAGCTTGACATTCAAAACGTCTTAAAATAACTACTCTCAAAAATGGATTTCTATTTCCACAAACTGCACTGACCTAACAACAGACAAATGTATAAATATTTGAACATCATATAATGTGAATATCAAATACTCATAATTATTGAATATCGAATATCATAAAGGGCAAGGTTAATTCAAGGTTGTAAAACGTCATGTGGTACCACTTCCAAAAAACTTGACATTTATGGATTTTACCTTGAACAAAAAATTTAGAAATGTTAAAACAAAATAGTAACAATGATTTAGATGTGTAAACGTTTATTCAATGTTTAATTAAAATAGGTTATTCCTTTTAATTTTATGGTTACTCTACATGACATGTCGCCTTTGGCTTGCTCAGTTGGGAAGACTTAATTTCTAGTGATTATCGTCAATTTGGTTTCACAGATACCATTTAAACAAAAATAAGCTAGACAATGACATCTCTTAATTCAATAATGAAATGCCTTTAACTGAAAATTGAGTGTTTAATCTTTTTATAATACATTACTGACACTCTATCCTCCAATTTGATACTGTTAAGTGCTTTGACACAATCTGTATTGATAAAAGCACTATATAAATAAAGGTGACTTGACGTGACTAGACATTAACATTTTCAACCTGGTCTCATAAAAATACGTACTTCTGTGCACTTTCTGTGCGACACGGTTTTACGTACCCTACTGCACGTTTCACCACAGTTTCAAAGAGAAATGTTCATTGAGTGGTGCTAAAACACAGATTAAATAAGTGAACCCTGGCACGTTTTTATTCCGTAGATATAGGTACATATTGCTGTGTTTTTATTACGCTGCTAGAGAAACGTATTGTGGCGTTTCAGAATTCAAATATCCGGGGTCTGTCCCTAAAAGTTAATGCTCTATCGTGTTGAAAATATGCCCTACACCAAACCCAACCCTAAACCTACCGATCCGATAGTGTTAATAAATGTGAAACTGATATAAAAACGTATTTTTTGATGCAACCGTGCCATTTCAACGTCCTTATATGTAGATTTGAACTGCTTTGTTGAATCGTGATCACACAGGATTCGGACCGGAACTCCTCCCCTCTTAAGTACGTCTCCGTACGCCGTAAGCTAACGAACAAACTTACCGTCTATGAAAACACATCGATATGAAGCTGGATATGTGTGATGCTAATGTTCAAAAGCATCAGTTTTCAAATCTCCCAGATTTTTTATATTGTTTTGAAGTTGTAACATGATATTCTTCAAGTAATTGAGTGAAAATTATGCTTTATTATTCAAAACTCGAACAAAATTTGTTTGAAAAGGAGTAAAAGGTTTCTGATTTTACTGCCTCTAGTTTGTTTCTTTTGGAAACTGCAGTAATGTAGTAATTGTTACGTATTTGGTGTCTCGCTAAAAAGTGCACCCAGGTACATAAATGCCATGAGACCAGGTAGAACATTTTAGACTTCCTTGCTTGTGTAGAATACAAAATCATATTTGTTTTCACATGTACCCATGTTTTTGTCTATAAAATGTGTTTTGAACCCAGTGTTCTACATTTCTTCTAAATAATCAAAAGCATACAGGCTTGGAATAACTGAACTATACTGTTAAGGACCGCATCACATCATCATAATTCTTAACATCTAAACCAATTCTGGGACACCATCGACCCCAGAACATTCTTTTTTTATAATGATGAAGATGTGTACACTGACATTTTTTTCAAAGTTTAATGAAAATAGGACATTCGTTTTTGTTTGATAGTAACGCTATATGAAATTTTTTAGAGTCTTTATATGGAATACAAAAGAAGAAACCCTGTGTTTTTCAAAATATATTTTAAGTTCCTGCTGAAGAAAGCAAGTCATACAGGTTTGGAACGACTTGAGGCAGAGTAAATGATTGAACTCTTCTGTTAAGGACGTCATATTCCTTAACATCTAAACCAATTCTGGGACGCCACCTACCCCAGGACAAGGTCAACATCAGAGACCTTATTCATCTACGAACCTTGATTAGAAATATTGGCAGGTGAGAAATGGTGCTGGGGAACCAGGCAGGAGGTGATATGGAGCTTCTTCACCATGAAAAACAGCTGCAACCGTAAAGTGAGTCTGGATTAAAAGCCACGATTAGGAAGTGAGCTGTCACTCAGTGCAAGACAAATGGGCATAGCATGTCTGTACGTACATAAGCATTCCCAACACGGTCAATACCAGCAGGTTGAACACCAGAAGGTCAAGGATGGAACAAAAGAGTAAAAGAGGTTCCCCAATGTTTCTCACCCCATTCACTCTCTCTGGTTTCCTCAAGGGATGTCTGGAATCTGCCTCAAGGGAGCTAAAGATCTGGCTGCATTACTCACCCCATGACCCCATAACCTCAGAGCCTTACAAAGAGCAAGCGCCCTTTAGAGAATGATGAATGACTCCCAAAGTATGGCTGTTCACTCGTGATTTATAAGGATGTGGTAATATTTGCTTTTCTTTCCCAGCTAAAAAAGACCAGCCATAACCAACCATAGGTGGTTATACGTCTTTAGCTGGTTTAATCTAGTCAAACTGGTTTCCCAGCCTGGTCAAGCTGGTTTTCAGATGTTCTAGTTCATTTTCAGCTGCAAAGCCTGAAACCATCAAATTTGACCAGCCAGACTGGTAGTTTTATTGTCGAGACCAGCTCATTCGAGTCAGAGTCCAAGCTGAGACCTGCGTAGGTTGAGTCCAAGCCAAGACTAAAGCCAGAAGATGGTCGAATCAAAGTCAACATAGAGACCCAAAGAGGATCTGAACGATTGCACAACACATAACACAGTGTGCTCTGGTCCAGAAACACAACTGTACATAATGGATCATATGCAAGAGTCGGCACCGATCACAAGATGTATCCACAGTGTTGTTGTACTAGAGACCAGACTTGGTCTAAGTCAAAGTCAAAACCAGGTCCAAACATCCCTAGACCATGACAAGACTAAAAGCATGAATATAAGGTATTGGATTGAAGACTTACTCCGTCCACCGAAATTCCAAATATTAATAAAATAATTGAACAAAAATATATTAGACTGATTTTCTTTGCCCCCCCCAAAGAAAATCAGTGGGGGCTGAAACCTTATTTCAAGGTTCAGTCACTTTTGACTGTGAAGGTACCAAGTTTTGACCCCAAAATGAAGAGGCCCTGAGGGTTAACCTACATGTAGTTTTCTGAAACACTAGTGTGAGAACAAGTTGCTTGTCGAGCATTTTCTTTTTCTTTCTTTCTTTCTTTCTTTCTTTCTTTCTTTCTTTCTTTCTTTCTTTCTTTCTTTCTTTCTTTCTTTCTTCCTTTCTTTCTTTCGTTTTCTCTCAGCTTTGACTAATTTTGGTTTAAAACCAAGGTATCATTGTAATAAATAAAATATTTGTTTTAATATTAATGAGAGATTGCTATATGATACACATTTGTAACAAACACATTTATGGTTTGGTGTCATTTAAGAGAAAGCCTGACTGATGGGGTTTGTGGGTGATGAGAAATGTTGAGAAACACAATTATACTACTCTGTTCTTCCACATTCTGACGTACTAATTAGATTTCTGCCTGAGGACCAATCCATCATAACTGGTTGATTCAGAGCAGATTGAGATATACTCAAGATCTATTCTGTGTGACTTGTGTTAGCCTGTAATAACTCATATCTTCAAGTTTCATGTGTCAGCATTTTGCACTGAAGTTGTATCATTCCTACGGGCAAGAAGCTCACCTAACTCTAGAGCTCAACAGGCTGCCCAGGGCGCAGAAGAGCAGTAGGAAAAGTACAGACTCCAGAGAGCTGCAATCTAGGTCAAAGACTATTACATAACACACTGACAGGTTCAAACAATGGCGTTCATAGTTTCCCTCAAATAACTGGCCTCAAAACAGTTATTTTGTGATGAACTGAATGTTACTTCTCTTTCTTCTGTCTCGGTTTCGTGCAAATTTTGACAATTGTCATCACAAGTCCATGTCCTTGTCAAAACCAAAATGCACCCAAGTGCTTTAGCAGCAGTTTGGTCTTTTTTTTTTAACTGTAGTGAATTATGGAAAGTATGAAACTGTTTTAGAGTTAGGAATAACTATCAACATTAATAAATTAGATTTTTGTGCAATACATACATCAACCAATTGTAAGATATAGCCCCTTTGAATAGCTTTATTGTTGTTAGCATTAGCTTGTAGCTTGAAAGTGACAGTTTCAAAGTATCTTGACATGACAAGCTTGTGTTAATTATAATCTAGCTTTTATACAGCAACAACCAATTTTTCACCAATGTGTAGCAATGCAATACAATGAAACAATCACAGAATTAGATGTTTTTGTAGCACATATAAATCTCTAATAGCATCTGATAATAAGGTATTGCTCATTTGAATAGCTTTCGTAGGCCTATAGTTAGCATTAGCTTATAGAAAGTACAATTTTCAAAGTAGCTTGATATGACGGTGGTGGTTGAGGAGAGACCCCCCCACATGATTGTAAAGCGCTTTGGGTGTACAACAATACACAAAAAGCGCTATAAAAATGCATCATTCATTCATTCATTCATTCATGACAGCCGCTGAGTTGTGATAAAATATCCTAGCTTTTACAGCAACAAGCTACCGATGTGTAGCAATGTAGCGCGACAAAATAAAATATGGTTCCAAATGAAATGTTTTTGTGCCACATTTATCTCTATGTAATTAATCCAACAGTAAGACAATTGATTTAAATTGCTTTATTGCAGTTAGAATTAGCTTATTGTAGTTAGCATTAGCTTATATAACAATCTACTTTTCACTGTTTACTTGCATTGTAACACAATAAAATGTTGTTGCGACAAAACTAGATGTTTTTGTGCCACAAAATGTAGTTTTGAGAGTTTTTTAGGTAAGAATGTACTTGTTTGGACTTCAAATATGTGGTTTATTAATAAAGATAATGTCAGTGTGAAAATGCGGCCGAATCACAACCGTGCTGATATACAGCCATATCGCTCTGCCACTCATGTGTTATTGCTTATATCTGATAACAAGATATTGCTGAAAAAAATGAGATATACAGTAAAATAATACACTGTAGTAGTATATTTCCCATTTTAATAGTATTATTGTAGTTATTATTAGCTTATAGCATGAGAAGCTACAGTTTCATAGTAGTTTTCCCAAATATTGCACTGATGTGAGGTAAAAGTATTGCTCAACTATCAGGATTGCGATGAAGTTTAAAGTCAAGAAAATTGATCAAAAACAAGGTGGTGTGAAGTTATTAACATGACAATGTTGATTAAACCATTGTTAGCCAAACAAACGGGATTGAAAGCACACTGCTTGCCTTTGGCGTGGTCGGAGCCCAAAGCGTTTGTTTGGACAGCAGTGCACTGTGGGTGGGGACGGTCTGTCTAATGAAGATTACTTAAACCAGATTTTCTGTTCTTCATAACCTCCTGACATCACCTCATCTCCCTCAGTGCCATATTTTGGAGTAAAAGGGTTTGTAGCATTATATTAGAGAATATGAAATGTCAAGGGAGTGCGATGTTGACTCCACCCATAGTTGAAACACATGTCAGGACATCTGCTAAACGAGTAATAGGATATGCTGTAATTGTAATATCTACTAATGCACGCACATTTAAAATCACATTAAATGTGGTTTGTTTCACGTACGATATCTGACACTTTCTAAAGTGGAAAATAATAAGAACAAGCAGCAGCGCTCCAGTGAAAGGAGCACACATTGAGCGCATGTGTTTTGTCATGTTACTGTCTCGTACCTCCTCTGGAGAGGTTTGTCAGTGTTGAGGTGAAGGTCATGCTCTCGGAGGTCAAAGGTTAAAAGAGAAACCACGCTAGAACAGGGTGTAAACTTAAGGACTGATAAAGACGGATTCGTTTTACTCTCTACCTTTCTTTGAGCTGCTTTTGCTCTCTGAAGACCACCGATCGTGCTTTAGACCACTTAAGTTGTGCTTGTATTTACATCTCATCAGTTTGAACAAGCAGCCTGAGCAGCAAAAAACATTTAATTAAGCAAATTATTTGACTCACTCTCATGTTGTTACAAACCTCTAATATATCCAAATAAATAAATAAATATATATTTTTAAACCACAAATCTAAATTAAATGTATTCAGTTTCATCCTTCATATACTGCAATATATTTAAAAATGAATATCAGGAAAGTACACTTACATTTACCTACATGTATTCTTTATTAAAATTTTATTTTTAATTTACACATATTATATGTATGTTTACAGCTGTTATAGACAACACTTTTTTGTCAAATATACTGTATGTGAAAGTATTTTCTTTTATTTAAATATTAAATATTGTGTGTCTGTGTGTGCATATAATGGTCAATTTTATATATATATATATATATATATATATATATATGTGTGTGTGTGTGTGTGTGTGTGTGTATATACTGTATATATGTATATTAAATATATTTTCAAAAATATAAAAAATATGTAAATATATATAGTATATTTTGAATATACTGTAGTACTGTACTGAAGTATTGTAAAAGTAGGTGTTTTCTCATCACTTTCTGACTCTAGTTATCATCTTGAGTCAGCAACGACCAGTATATAATGTTTTTATAATAATAATAATTGTGTTGTTGTTGTTTTGCCACCACTCATAACTTCACAATTCAATTCAACACCAGCTTACTGTTTAAGTCAATGTACGTGTGTTTAAACCAACATGTTCTATATGTCTCTTTAAATCTCATACGCCTGATTGACGTGAACATTACAGGCTTGCAGGAGGAACATTAAGTTCCCAGGATGACTCTTAAATTCCTAGAAACAAAGCCAATCCCGCACATTCCAGGACATCATGATCAGAGAACAAGTTCTGCCAGCTTCCGGCATGTTTGTGGACGACACGCCAGATCAAGAGCAGAAATCTAGATGTACTGACCCCTCCTTTCGACTACCTCTAGAGATCTGGGTCTTTCATCAGAGAGCTGCAGTGCAAACAATCCTGAATGTTATTCCTGTAGTTCTCTGTTTGACTCCTATGCTCTCAACCACCAAATCTCGCTCTCTTTCTCTTGTTCACGGTATGTTTGACAAATAAGTCCCAGTTTTGAGATTTACACGGCTCACAACATGCTGTTTTTAAAAGGGATCTCAGAATAGAGACATCCAGAGGAGCTTGTTTGCACTTTTTATCGTTTAGAGAGAAAAAGGAAACACTAAAACTGAGCAGCGCCGCTTTTGACTCTCTGATCATCGGCAGGAGGTCGCAAAAAACGTCCGAACGGTGGTTATTACTGCATTCAAGACACAGGCCACCGGATATCTTTAGGCTTTACAGGGTCACACTGTGTATTACACTGGAAAACGGCCTGTACGAGTCTACCTGGCCATTAGGAGGAATGCAGGAGGTATCGCACCGCGGAGCGCGGAGGCTCAGAGTCTATCATTTACTGCTGACTGAAGCCTACAGCAGCCCTCTTAAAGTTACACAAATGTGCCGGGAGCACAAACCACCACACATATGCAATGAGGGTGTTTGTGTGTTCTGCAAAGCACAGCTTTTTTTGGCTTTTTTGGAACCATTGGTGTTGTTTTTTTATGAGGAAACCTGATCCCTAAAGCTATGTCTTATATTAAATTATTCAACATCTACAAATAGATCAAAATCATTGGCCCATTATTAATTCAGTGAATTTAAATGTAGTCATATTGAGTGTTGTACAGCAGACAGAGATATCTTTGCATGTATTTTTTAGGATTTTGTAAAACTTGGAGGGATTTATGAAAAATGAATGCCACAAAAGCTATCAAGACCATATTTTAATATTTCACTTCACAATCAAAAGCAATGAACATTTAAGCTTTATAAGATCTTATTATTATATTGAGTATTTCCATTTTGACATGAACATTAAAAAGTATATATATATATATATATATATATTTAATTTGCAAAAGCAGATGTTTTTACATTTACATTTATGCATTTAGCAGACACTTTTATCCAAAGCGACTTACAGTACATTCAGGTTATACATTTATTGTCAGTATGTGTGTTCCCTGGGAATTGAACCCACAACCTTTTGCGCCGCTAACGCAATGCTCTACCACTGAGCCACAGGAACACCATTTTTAACAATTCTCATTAAAAAAGTCATGTTTTTTCATTGTGCTTTCCAATGAATTCAATCAAATTGCAGTTGGGTTATTTTGACAAGGTAAAAAAAATTACAAAAAACACCTAACTAACACAATAAAACATGATAACATAAAAAAACATGATTTTTATTATGAGTTATCTGTTTTTGCAAATAAACTCTTAAAAAAACGCATTCATACATATACATATACATATATATATATATATATATATATATATATACACATTTTATTATTCCCCCTCCCACAACCACATATTTTTCATTTATGTAGTATTCGGGAGGGGGGGGGGGACTCGTTACTACTAATACAAATAATGATAAGGATATTGTTGCAGAGATTTGTTTCAATGTTATATACATTTCACAATTAATTTCTTTCTTCTTCTTCTAGATTTCCCCATCCCCCAACTATTTCTCATTTCTGTAGTATAAGAATAAAAAATTAAAAATATGTATTACATCATAATGCAAATTGAAAATAATACTACTAAAATAATAACAATAAAGTTATTTTTTTCTTTACTGGTGGGGGGGGGGGGGGGGGGGCGTTGCGTTAAATAATTGTCACAAAAGATACCAATCAAATATTTGGATCATGTTTCACTCCAAAATCAAGAGAAAGGAACAGTTAAGCTTTACAAGATTATTTTGTTTATATGCCATAAATATAATGTTATGATGCAAAGAAAAATAAGGGCTATATTTCTCCCTCCCATCTTTTCCTCTTAGTTTTGGGGTGGAATATGACATGGACATTCTTTATAAGTAATCAGCTATTGCTCCGAGCATCTGGAATTGTGTTCCTCGCGTCGCACATGCAATGTTCCACCAACGATAAGCAATTCCGTTCACATATTTGTATGCCCAAACCAATAGGAAGACTATATAATTCCTTTATGGCCAGTGAAATAAATAATAAATAAATAAGTGTTTAATGGTGTTTCCACATTGCTCTTGGGTAGAAGCAATAAAGAATTTACATTGCACGTGAGGTAGGGTATAGCGCACTATTAACGCATCTCTCTTTAGTGTATCGAGTAGCATTCATGTCTCTGACGTGTGGAAGCTATCAAATATAAGTGACAGTTGAAGCATGACCTCACATTTGAAACTCATTTCCTTTCATATGTGAGCTGCAAAATAGATATTATTAAAGTTGCTGTGGTGATTAAATTTCTTGCTGATCCACCTCCACCCAACCCCCAGCCTTCGTTTTATCTTCAGAACAAATGCACAGAATATGTGGAGTTCCTTCACCGAGGATGCTTTCATTCACACGCTTCTAGATAAACGAATAGACAAGACCTCAGCTCCGTTTCAAAACCTATTGACCTGCCTATCTAGACAGCATTTTAAGTGCACTCCAGACGTAAAGCTTGCTTCAAAAGGTACACTGTAAAAAGGATTGTATTTTCAGAAGTTGTAAACAAAGACGGCATATTTTACTTCAGATGTTTATTTCAATATGTAGTAGCATACACAATTCTAATGGCTAGAGGTATTTTGGGTGCTAATTTAAGTTTTATTTCATTTTTCAGCAGGCAGTAAGGTCAGCTCGTTTTGGAGCAGAGCTTTTGAGTTCCTGAGGGTTCATTCACGGGTCTCTGGGACTGTACATTTTCTTCCAGGCAGACATGATGTCACTAATGCTGGGCATATTTACAGGCCAAACATGAGGGATTTTCCATCTTGGACTGGTGTTTCTGTTCAAAATAGAAAACGTTCTTGGTTAAAGTGATGTTTGATATGCTCACTTCACAATTCCCCTTGAAGGAGCAGTTTGCCTAAAATATCTAATTCTGTCATCCTTTACTCACCCCTATGTCATCATGAATCAAACTGATTTGTATTTTTTCTATGGAACAAAAATGACGTTTTGCAGAATTTCCAAGTTGCTCTTTTCCATAAAATAAATAAAGAAGGTTGCACTTTATTTTGAGGTTAATTGCTACAGTGTAATTCCACAAATAATTACTAAGCAATATTAATTAACTACAAGTACTTATTTATAGTACGTACATGTACGGTTTAACTGTGTCACCTTAAAACAACCATACCATATTTACATATATAAATCATTAAATTAGTTCATAGACTGCATGATTATTGCAAGTCGTATATAAAATTAAAATAATTGGAGTATGTTTTGGTGTTTGTTTTACAAGACAATACCATTTGAGTATATTTCAGACTTAAAAATGTAATGTTTAACACACAGACAAGGACTACAGCGCATAAATCAGATAGATTCATATAATCTAATATAACATAATTGCTGGGTAGATTACTTTTAAAGTAATCTGCAATCTGTTACTGATGTGATGAAAAGTAATGTAATCTAAATGACTCACTTCAAGTAGTGTATGCTGACTATTTTTGGATTACTTTTAGATTACTTTTGACCTTTAAATGAGATTTTTGAATGAATGGATAAATACATCTTTATTAAAATTCAATTATTTGTTATCCACTTCCTGAAGTGCAGTAAACATTGCAGGGTTTCCCTGCGGGAGATAAAATAACAGGAGACTTATGAGTTGATGAAAAACTAATAATTAATTAAACCATAAAAAATTGTAAAATGGTCAAAGTAAAACATTTTATTTTATAAAAAACGAGATATAACACTTTTAACGGCCAAATCTGAATTATTGTATTTGTTTACATACATGTCCGACATCATAAAACATGTGAATGTGTTAAATTATTGAAACATTACCTTTAAATCTCAGAGAGACTTCATAAAATAATATCTGTAATCTGATTATGAGCATTTTAAATCGTAATGTAATCTAACTACAGGTAATCTGATTATGTAATCTAACTACAGGTAATCTGATTATGTAATCTAACTACAGGCAATCTGATTATGTAATCTAACTACAGGTAATCTGATTATGTAATCTAACTACAGGTAATCTGATTATGTAATCTAACTACAAGTAATCTGATTATGTAATCAGACTACAGGTAATCTGATTATGTAATCTAACTACATGTAATCTGATTATGTAATCAGACTACAGGTAATCTGATTATGTAATCTAACTACAGGTCATCTGATTATGTAATCAGACTACAGGTAATATGATTATGTAATCTAACTACAGGTAATCTGATTATGTAATCTGACTACAGGTAATCTGATTATGTAGTCAGACTACAGGTAATCTGATTATGTAATCTAACTACAGGTAATCTGATTATGTAATCTAACTACAGGTAATCTGATTATGTATTCCATACTACATGTAATCGATTGCTACAGGTATCATTACATGTTAAACGATATCCTTCAGTTATTGTAGTATTTGGACCCTATGTTCTGAGGCTGTGGACATTGTAAGCAGTAGTGACAGGAATCAGGAGGAGTGCTATTGACTGGAGACTGCTGTGTTAGCTTGAGTACTGAATGTCATGTTGATAACGGTCCAGTGTCTGGAACGGTCTGTTCCTTCCATTCGCTCTCTTCCACAGTCCCGCTCTTCCGCTCATGTCGGACCAATGCCTTGAGACAAATAACTGAAGTGTGACTGGGGAAGTGTAGCAGCAAAACTTGGATTGATTCTGGGCCTACTGTGAAGCAAAGGCCTGCATCATAACACATAATGTATTCCATCCTTAAATTCAAATCACATGCTCACCGGTGCTCCTGGAGGACTGCGGGTTTAGCAGAGTTTTGGCAGTAAGCTGTTTCATTGTTATGTTTCTAGTGCTGCTATTTAGCATTTGACTGCACACTAGATGATTTCATAAACATGACAAGCGTTGCAGGGAAACCTCAAGTCAGAGAGCATGTGACTGCGGTACTGTGAAAGGGAATCCCGTGATTTCCCCTCACTGTTACTGTAATCGTCCATCAGAGCGGTCTCCATGGTGATGTGTGTTTATCAAAACACCCGTCTCATTCACTAATGTCTATTTATACAGTCTGAGGAAGGAACGTGTGTGTGAGCGGGCAGCGCTGTGGAAAGGGAAATACCGGACATCGTAGCAGCATGCTGAAATCACCATGGCAACTTTGTCAAAGCAAATCATTGTCTGTTGTTTAAACAAGCAGGACTTCCTCGTCTCGTGTAATGACCTTTTCTACATTCTCCCTCATTTTCTTATTTATATATTTATTTCTTTTCTTTGTATTTTAATTTAAGTTTTGCATTGTTTTTTTTGTAAGTTTGTTATTATTATTATAGTTATTATTATTATTGTTGTTGTTATTTAGGTTTAATCATTTCTCGTTTTTTTATGTATTGATTTACTTTTAGTTTAGTTTAGGTTTTGCATTGAGCTTTTGTAAGCTTGTTATTGTATTATTATTAATAGTATGGTTGTCGTTTAGGTTTGATTTATTTAGATTTTTCCCTTGGTTTATGATTTTTTTATTTGCTTTTTTAAAGTTTTTGTTGTTTTTCATTATGCTTTTGAAATTGTTTTATTATTAATATTATTATTATTTAGGTGTAATTTGTTTAATTTTATATTTTTCCCCCTTGTTTTATTATTTATTTACTTATTTTTAGCTTTCATTTTGGTTATTATTATTATAATTACTATTATTTATTTAATTTAATTATTGTTTCCCCTTGTTTTATTATTTATTTTCTTAATAATTGTTTAGCTTAAATTTTGGTACTTCTTCTTATTATTATTTTTATTGTTATTTAGGTTTAATTTATTTTATTTCAATATTCATTTCAGCAATAAATGTCCAAAACAGTTTCCAGCATTCCACAGAAATGCAAGAAATAAACATAACAGTCTAGCCGATATTAGCTAACAATTCTTATCATTTATGCAGAAGTTAAGTAAGCTGTAGTGACTGGTGACATCTTAACAATCATCAAGGATGTAAACACAGAGAAATATGCTGATAACTATCAATAACCAAACAGTATTGCCCTGGTAACCACCGAACCAGAAATAACTGAAAACAGCCTCCCACAACACCCTCAAATAGTTCTGCATGCACCACTCATAGTTTCACTCCCAGAAGAGACCTTCGATGATGCACTTATGAACATATACACTCAAAACTATTATTCATTCAATTTACTCAATTGTTTGAAGGACAGCGGTTGCAATCAATTTATTTCAGCTACATTTAAATAAACCAATTTAGTTGACTAACATTTAACACACACATATATATATATATATTTTTTTTATTTTTTATTTTTTTTATTAAATAAAGTTGAAATAAATTGTTTTTATTTGCGACCACTTACCTTAAAAAATATAATATCATTTTTTTTTACAGGCTATATATCACAATTATATTCACAAAACTAAATATCTCACTTCCAAGTAATTCTTCTGATAAAAAAGTCAGTTCATAGGAAACTGTATCAAAACAAGTTTGTGTGTGTCTCTTTGAGTTTATCTCCATGGATACGACAGTGGCCCTGACTCCAGATGATCACACACACACACACACACACACACACACACACACACACACACACACACACACACACACACACACACACACACACACACACACACACACACACAGAGACACACAGAGACACACAGAGACACAGACACACACAGACAGACACAGACACAGACACACACACACACACACACACGCACACACACACACACACACACATGCTCACAAGCACACACACACACACACACACAGACACACACACAGACACACAGACACACACACACACACACACACACACACACACACACGCACGCACGCACACACACACACACACACACACACTCAGGCCCCGCAGTGCCAGACCACACTGTCACATTCACTTCTCTTTCATTGCTAAAGAAAAGCAGTTATAAAAGCGTCTGTCACAGCACAGTAAGAGAAAAGAAAAGCTCTCATTTAATCTCAGATTTAATGATCTGTAGAGTCTCGTCGCCGAGCTGACAGAAACTGTGCTGTGACTCTCTCTCTCTCTCTCTCTCTCTCTTTTGCCAGCCATTTACAGAAAGTTAAAAATGCAGTATTTAAATACTTTCGTGAGACGTCTGGATTTTAGAAACCTCCGTGTGACTTCCTATGGCTGTTTAAAAAGTAATGAGACTGAATAAAAAGGCACTCAAGTTAATAGCCTTGAAAAATGGTGCAGGAGTCATTCATCAGCTCTTCCAGGAAGCTGCATATGTTAGAAACGTTGGCACAGCCTTTATTATAACGGCCATATTTGATTACTGCTGTCAGAGTAAACTTCAAACGACAAATAATTCATGAAAAAGAAGTGATTTTTTTCTAACCTCACAGAAATAGTCAGCAGATTTTAATAACTCAGAGGAATGCATGTAAATGAGCAGTTGTCAAATATATAGAATATATATATATATATATATATATATATATATTCATAGTATTTTATTTAGTATCAAAATATTTGTTCATAAGAAGTTTGCAATAATTAAATTTTTTGAAAGAAATACATTTATGTAATGTCAGTTTTGATCAATTTAATGCATTCTTAGAAAATAAAATTATCCATTAATTAATTAATTAATTCATTCATTCATTCATTCCTCCAAACTTCTGAGTGCTAGTATATCACATAACGAATATTGTAACACTAAATACTCAAGTAATGGCTGCTGAAAATTCAGCTTTGCATTGCAGGAATAAATCACATTTAAAAATAAATACAAGTTATTTTGAATCAAAATAATATTTCATAGTTTTATTGTTTTTTGTACTTTGAATCAAATAAATGCAGCATTGGTGAGAATGAAAGAGTTATTTAAAAAACATGAAGACCTATAATATGAATAAAAGTTATATAACACAAGCTATTATAAATATACATAGATATACACAAAATGTCTGTATGTTTAAAAATACATACATAATAAACAAGAATTATAAAAGTTTTAATGTTGTTTGTGATGAACTGTAGCATGTCATGCAGCAGCACATGGCATGCTCACCCAAAGAGGCACGAGTTAAAGAATTCAGAGAATAAAAACATAATTTGTTTGGAATTAATCCTCGATTACATAAGAGAAACCAAGACAACTGCAAATAACCCTAAACAAAGCTGTGTTTTTGAATGAAACAGAAGACAGAGGCTTGAGCACACACCCACCACTCACTGGGGGCTCCGTGCCTTTGCAGTGAATCATCAGGGCAGGCCTGGGTTTGGTTGTGTGTGTGTGTGTGTGTGTGTGTGTGTGTGTGTGTGTGTGTGTGTGTGTCTCTGTGTGTGTGTGTGTCTGTCTGTCTGTCTGTCTGTCTGTGTGTGTGTGTGTGTGTGTGTGTGTGTGTGTGTGTGTGTGTGTGTGTGTGTGTGTGTGTGTGTGTGTGTGTGTGTGTGTGTGTGTAGGAGGGCCGGAGCAGGGATATCCCTTCATGGCTGCGTGAGTATGAGTCATTCAAACCACTGCTTAAAGAGAGAACAAAGTGTCCTGTTCGAGTTACCACAGGAAGTCCATTGCAGGATGTAGCAATGCCTCACTATCACACCACTCAAACAAATATGCACGAATGCAACTGCACACGTACACAAAGAAGCTTCTCAAAGAAGTGTCTCTGCTAACCACAATAATCAAACTTTCATTGCAGAATGCAACAGAATCTTATGACCTCAAAATACTTTATGATTTGAAGACTAACATATTTAGAATTTTGCATCAAATAAAAAGATGAACACAGGTCTGTATTTATGGCTTTTCTAATGTAGTAAACCTGCTCGGTAACTCACCCGGAACAACACTTCGACACGAAACCCTTGCGTATGAGTCCCATGAAACCCGAGTCACAATAACAGCTCAAAGACTTGTAGCAACAAGCTAAAATGGAGTGATTACTCTAGAAAATGTGATTTTATTTCACATTTGCATTTGTTAACTCTATTGGTTAGTGATGGATTTAGTGTATGCTGAATTGCTTTCTAACACGATAGAGCATTAACCTTTTTTTATGTTTTTCGGTGATTTTTAACACATCTTTATGTGGTTTATGTGGTTTATGTGGTTGCTAGATACTTTAGTTTTCCAGAAGGCTGATAACTGGCCTAAGCCCAGCCACAAGACTCTAGACTCGATATAAGGCTTTCATTTATGTATTTTTATATTTTCGTAAACCATGCAAAAAGTGCCCAATCGTTTAAAAAGCTCTTCCACACAATTATTAATGTCTACTGTACAAATGAAAAATAAAAGTATTGGCACTTACCTAAAAGACCTCGAAGGCAAGTCACAGTATTTTAGAGCAACTAATTTATAATTTTTTTCTTGAGAAAAGAAGAGTTTGTTTTTGTGGCATTTAAACAACACAAACAAACCCAGAGCCGGCCAATGTGTAATGAGAAACATCTGTTCCTGTCCGGCCTGGCTAGAGGTCTCACATTTAAGCATTATGTTAGTCCTGAGTTTCCAATGCCCCCCTCAGCTTGTACATCTATCCCACACTGATTTTATGCAACTTCTTTTGAAGTCAGGAAGAGGAATCATTTCAGATCTGTAAAGAATGAGACTTTTGTTGTAGCAGCATGCTTATGAAATGCAAGTCGAAAACACTCATAAAGTTTTAATGAACTTAATGGATGACTAATGAAGCCAGAGCTTTTGAGGGCGATGAGTTCAAATCCAAAAGTGCACAGAATACTGAACAGTAAATGCCTTCTTAGTAACTGTGCAAACAGCAGGGATTAGATAAAGATATCAACAGATACCAATACTCTCACTCTAAATTATTCCATCGCCCACGCTGGCCACCCTCAAACCCCCACCTTCTTCCCAACACCAGCATCCAACTCAAGGCACAATGTCGGGATTTACTCATACTTTCCGGGGGTCACAGTGTCGCCAGTCATGGCTGATGGGAACGTGTTGTTTTTCTCTATTTTGATTGGCTGCAGTGTGCATGGGAAAGGGCCACTTGTCCTCTGAGGTTTCCCTCATTCCAGCCAACCAGAGTGACGTATCTGACTGCATAGTGCTTCCGCATACGCTAAAGCGGAAATGCACAGATATCCTCCTGCTGGAATGTGACCTGAGAGGATCCAAACATGGGAATCGACCGGAATGCAGAGACAAAACTACGTCCTAACAAATCATTTGATTTCATGTCAATAAATGCTAATTTTGTGAAGCTCAGCCATTCAACCCTGTTGCTACAGCTATTTAAATATAAGTGAACCAATAACTGCAACCTTGTTACTCATTCAAAAATATAATTTTAAAATAAAAAGCATTTTATTTATTTATAGAATTTATTCATATGTGTATATAATGTTTATTTTTATATAATATGCAGTCACACGCATCAGCTGAATTCAGCATGTCCAATAATTTCCAATAATAATAATAATAATAAACAAATAATAATAATTGAGGTAGACAAACAGCATTTTAAGCGCCTCCTTTCACTGATCCTTTCTTGAAAAAGAACAAAAAATGGTCCTGTTTTTCATTTTTCTCGGAAGTGGAAAATGAATATGTCCATATAAAATAGTTTTTAAATGTCTCAGCAGAAATAGTCTGAATTCTCCATTTCATGGAAATGGAACAAAAATACCCCCAGCCTTTGTGAGTTAAAGATGCCTAAATAAAGCGATGAAAACTAATACAAGATCAAAATATTCAAGATCAAAGGAATATTCTACATATTAGTATGAATGAGGAATTACTCTGAGGACTTTGTTTATTTTTCTTGCCTTTTTCTTGCTAAAGGCCAATGTTAAAGGTATTTGAGCTAGTAGTGCATTCTATAAATTGTTCAGGAATTATTATTTTGTATACCTTGTGCAACAAGCTTTAGAATATAACCAATCAGAACTAACCAAGGAAGTTCATAAACTGGTTACGAACATGGCTTAACATAAAAGCTCATTTAGGAACTGTACATGATTGTGCCTTTGTTAATAATAATAATTATAGCAAAAAAATCAGCTGTTTCTGATTTATCACCATATATGTTTCACATCTCATGATATGCCTGGTGTGAATGATCAACTTTGCAGTCTATTATTGATTATCTTAATTCTCTGACCACATCAGTTTGAGCAGTTTTAAAAGCATATGATTTCATGCAAAATGAAGACTACTGATCTTATCCTTTAAATGAACACATTTAGTCCCATTCATTCATATCCAGATGTTCCACTGTCCATTAAACATCACATAACATAATTTATAAATACTCAGACATCATAAATCACTCAATGAAAGAGCTAGATTATCTGAAGCTGAATAAATACAGGTTGTCTCACCTTTTTTTAAAACCTGTCCTTTATGTCCTGGGCATGTGTGATCTTCCACACAATTTACCAATACACCAAACATTTATGTTGTGGAGACAGAGGAAAAAAAAAGAAAATGAATGTCAGCTTTGAAGCATGGCTTTGCAAACACCTTCTTCATTCTTTTAATAGCATGATATATGCTGCCAGTCAACTCAACAAGTCTTCAGACACAATGCCATGCACACCCTGATGTGTATATGAATATATTTCAAGATTGTTTATCTGAGCACTGCATGAGCATGCAAATGCTGTAATAAAACACTTGCATGCTTGAGTAAACCACACCAACATAAAAACACGCCCGAGACTAGTATTTGGAGGTATTCCCATGCTAGCGGGGAAGTCTAAACTCTGAGAAGCTGCTTAAACAACACACATGTACTTGATCACAGTGAACATCTGGCACAATGAAACAAACGAACCAGTGTGTGTTTGAAAAGCTGCACATCTTACAATTCATTAAGAAATTGTCCTTGTCATATGTATTCTTTTTGCCTAAAATGTTGATTGGGTGAAAAACTCAGATGTAACGTCAATGAAACGTTGATGTACTATCACAGCTGAATTTTGTAGAGAGCATACTGGGGAGGAGAAGTTTTTGACATAACACATCTGTTTCAGACTAACCCCTCCGTCATTTGTTTATCGCTAATAGAGAGTGCGAGTGATTGGACACTCCTCAAACACTCCCTAGAGTTTCTGGAGACTTATAGAGGCATAACAAGCACCATCGTCCACAGTTGAGGACCGCAGCATAGTTGAAGAATGAATAAGAAAGCAAACAGTGTTTGAAGGTAGTAAAAAGAAACATGAGTCACTTTTGAATCTTTGAGTCACTTTGAATCCTGCCAGCCTTTTATTTTCAAACTATCGGATTTCTAACTAAACCCAGGCTTCGCCATGTGACAAGAATGAATCCAAGCATGTGGTCTGTGAAAACAATGGTGCACCGTTCCTAGTTACAGGACAGAGTAGATAAACCACGGTGGATGAAAGCCCTTTCTGGGTGGTGGACCTGGTTGAAACTTCAAAAGGCATGCCCATGGACCACCTACAGTTCATTCACCTACCGTCTGATGGCAAGAACCTATCTAAATGAATCCTGTCTAAACGAATGGTTCTGGTCCAGAATAGGCTCCAATGTGGACCAGACCAGCGGTCCTCAACTCTGTTCCTGGAGGCACCTCAAAATTACACATTTTGTATATCTCCCTTATCTGACCCATTCATTTCAGACCTTGAAATATCTACTAACAAACTGATGAGTTGATTCAGATGTGTTTTATTAGGAAGAGTTCAAAAATGTGTAATGTGGGGGAGCTTCCAGGAACAGGGTTGGGAAACACTGGACCAGACTGTATGCTGATAGGACGGTCACAACCCTGGTTTTTGGTGTGACCTGTTAGCCATTATTATGTCCTATTCCTAACATCTGGAGCAAGTCGTGATGAAGAACAGCTGCTCGAGGGTTGGGGATTATGTTTTGGGACCTTAGCTGGAACAGGAGGATGGGAGATGGAATTTAAGTAGGTGTAATGTATTCCGCCCTGCATCCAGTGTCCTTCAAACCCCCTTGCAATTTGCAAACACCTCCCCCTTGTTCCTTACACTTTCGGGGGGTTTATTGACTGACATTTAAGGAAAGACAAGGGGGCTATGTGCCAGCAGTAACTGGAGTGGTGACAAATCACCTAATGGAAAGAGCAACCTGTTTACTCTGAAGTCAGAGTGTCCCTTCACCCTACCTTCAGCCTGCAGGGCCCAGAAGCGGACAGACCTTCACCTTATCCCGTATTGATTGTTCCTGCCCCCTCCCTCATGGGACGGATCATTTATTTTCAGGGTGATATAAGTGGAACTGATTAGAACGAGGTCTGATTGATTTGCTTACGCATGTGTCGTGGCACTCTGGAGATGATCAAGCCTGGCGGGAAAGGAGCGCAATCACCTGATCTTTGCCAGGATCTCAGACAAGGGGCATTATCGTCTGGTGTCCAAGCAAGCATGAGTTTGCCACCGCATTTGTGAATGTGACAAAGAGTCTTCTGAGAAAAACACATGCAGCATTCATTTGCATTTCATTGTGTTTGCAAAAACTGCAGCTTCTCAAAAAGGAGGAGATAAATGATGTTGTGTCGGTGAAAGTGCTCGCTCTCACTATGCCGCTCTGATTTATTCCGTTTGAGATTTCGACCTTAACGCAGGTGTGTGCGTGCTGCAAACGCCGCTGGCGTCCTTGTCTGAAGAGTTTCTGCATCCAAGTAATTCTAATGAGCCCACTTCACTTGTGATTGACTCTTTTTTAGACAACAAAGTGATGTGTGTCCTTCTTTCGCACGATGATAAAAGGAGGAGTCCTCCGAGAAGCCTGCCTAAAATGCATTTATCTTGTCACACGCATTGTCCTCCTGCTGTACTCATAAACTCAGTGCGGTGCTGTAAATGGTAGCATATTTTCTCACTGCTCTGATCTTCCTGAAAAACTTTACAAACCTGCTAGATTATGTTGGGTGAATACTGTAAAGACACTGTTTTGGTAATTAATGCTCACTTCTCTCGTCCCATGGTTTGTTCTACAAAAAAATGAGCCGGAAATCTTAAAGGGATAGTTCACCCAAAAATACAATTTCTGTCACCATTTACTCATCTTCAAGTAGTTCCAAATCTGTATGAATGTATTTTTTCTGCCGAAGATATTTTAAACTGTCAAAAAAATATCAAAATGTACTTTATTTTAGAAATGAAAAACATTTTTCATTTCTAAAATAAAGTACATTTTGATATTGTTGTGAAAGTATGGTCCTTATATAATAATGAGGTTTAAAAAATACAACAATTAAATAAATAAAGATAAAACCTAAATAAAGATAAAATATTATATAATAATGAAAGTTTATTCAAATCATTGTTTTTATGAAATTCTGTATGCAATGTATGAATCGAATCGTGTGTTAATTTATTTATAAATACCTTTATAGATCTGTACTGGATTTGAGAAAAAATATGGATTTCAGCAAAGTCAACAGTACATTCAGTTGCTCTGGGGTATATTAATCTCTATATATACTATGGGGCTGTTATGCAATCTGTAAATTTCCTACAGATCCAGATCCACCTTTAGCTACAACTTTCCCAAATGCCACGGTGATATTTTCACGTCAACTTCCTTCTCCCATGTTCCCCACTCCTTACTGATGAACCTCGTCTGCCTACGTCCATATAGGAAACTAACACTGTGTGTGTGTGTGTGTGTGTGTGTGTGTGTGTGTGTGTGTGTGTGTGTGTGTGAGAGAGAGAGAGAGAGAGAGAGAGAGAGAGAGAGAGAGAGAGAGAGAGAGAGAGAGAGAGAGAGAGAGAACAAGAGGGGACGGGTGTGTGGGGGTCCCCAAAACCCCCTTCTGCTCACATTCCAACTGGGTTAAGTAGAAAGACTGACACAAATATCCATCCTTCAGGCACACAGACAGCGAGGAGATGGATTTTCCAGCGCTAAAGACTCATTCCTAATTCCTCCTCCAATTCTGAATATCTGTCAAACAGCTTACTACAGCGCATTTAATTGGCAGTCCAGCTGATGAGTCATAAGAAAGCGGTTTAATTACACGTAGACAAAATGTGTCTCTTTTCCTCCTCCCACCCCAAGGTCTCTCAGAACAAAGGCTGACGCTATACCCCATCTCCCTATCATTAGCTTAAGTCATTTATCCTAAATGCTGATACAGGGACTGGGGGAGGGGCTTTAACCACCCACCCTTATGACTTATTCAGCATGATGTAGTGCTGTGTCACCATAATGGCTCCTGATGCCGTCTGTAACGGATGGCGGGCTCAAAGTGGCCGGCCGGTAGATTAATAAGCGGGGCTCGTGTCAATCGATTGGGTGCCGGGTATTCAGGGTGTAAAACTGACCAGGAACAGGGCTGATGAAGAGGAAGTCACCCATGTGATCAGATAGTAAATCCCTGCTAAGGTTCAGGCTGTCAAACAGTGCACTTAGAGACCATTGAAGCGTGGTAGAATGTCTTTATCCTTCCTGTATTAGCCACTGTACGCTTTTATCTTACAGACAACAGCCACTTGCTGCGGATCCGTGACAGGGAAATCACAGGGTGTTTCTTTAACTGTGGCCAATATAAAGTCTTTACAACACCTTTATCACACACTTGTTTATTTGATTTGTCTACAAACAGTGTATGCAATTGAACACATTCGTATCACATGACAATCATGTCATTTGTGCATCAAACTGTAATTTCCACTATATCTCAAGTCATTTATTGTGGAGTAGGACACATTTGTAAATACATTTGTTAAAGCCAAGGCATGTTATGTGTCCAAATCACATACAATGTAATAATATATTTTTTTAATATTAATATTATTAATTATTTTTTATAATCAGCAATTATAGCTTGATTGTTACATTTTCATTACACATCTCACATCTTATATTTCAGTATGCTCTTTACGGACATTGCTGTCTCACTGTTTACATTTACATTTACATTTATGCATTTAGCAGATGCTTTTATCCAAAGCGACTTACATTGCATTAAAGTTACAGTTTCTACATTTTATCAGCTCTTGCTTTCCCTGGGAATCAAACCCATGATCTTGGCGTTGCTAGCGCCATGCTCTACCAGTTGAGCACTGGTTCAATGTCTTGTTTAGCAAGTGTTCAAAAAAGCAAGCAAACAAACAAATTATAGTTTTTACAGTTGTTGGTTGTGTTCTCATCTATGGGCCTCATCTATGGATTTAGTTGTAATTTTTGTAAAAAAAAACAATTTACATAATATTTACAAAAAAAGCAGTATGATTATTCACACAATCATTATATTGTCATTTTAAAAAGTTTTTTATTTTTTTTGATTGACCCATGATGGATTGACTCAATGGATTTGAAAGTGTGCATCTAAAAGTGTGAAATAATAAAATACATTTTGTTCTAAAATAATATTTATATAAATATATATTTATGAAGTATGGATTCATCCATCCATCTAGTCATCCATCCATCCATCCATCCATCCATCCATCCATCCATCCATCCATCCATCCATCATTCATTCATTCATTCATTCATCCATTCATCCATCCATTCATTCAACCATTCATCAATTCATCCATCCAGCCAGCCAGCCAGCCAGCCAGGCAGGCAGGCAGCCAGACAGGCAGGCAACCAGGAGCCAGGCAGGCAGCCAGGCAGGCAACCAGGCAGCCAGGAAGCCAGCCAGGCAGGCAACCAGGGAGCAAGGCAGCCAGCCAGCCAGCCAGCCAGCCAGGCAGGCAGGAAGCCAGCCAGGCAGGCAACCAGGCAGCAGGCAGCCAGCCAGGCAGGCAACCAGGCAGCAAGGCAGGAAGGCAGGCAGCCAGGCAGGAAGGAAGCAAGCAAGCCAGCCAGCCAGCCAGCCAGCCAGCCAGGCAGGCAGGCAGGCAGGCAGGCAGGCAGGCAGGCCAGCCAGGCAGGCAACCAGGCAGCCAGGCAGCCAGCCAGGCAGGCAACCAGGCAGCAGGAAGCCAGCCAGGCAGGCAACCAGGCAGCAAGGCAGCAGCCAGCCAGCCAGGCAGGCAGGCAGGCAGGCAGGCAGCCAGGCAGCCAGCCAGGCAGGCAACCAGGCAGGCAGGCAGGCATTCATTCATCCATCCATCCATTCATTCAACCATTCATCCATTCATCCATTCATCCATACATTCATTCAACCATTCATCAATTAATTAATTAATTAATTAATTCATTCATATTCATTCATTCATTCATTCATTCATCCATTAATTAATTAATTAATTAATCCATCCATCCATACATCCATCCATTAATTAATTAATTAATTAATACATTAATTAATTAATTAATTCAACCATTCATCCATCCATTATCCATTCATTCATTCATTCAACCATTCATCAATTTTCTTACAGCACTTAATTATTTTGGGATAGAAGAAACCCAGCAAGATTGAATTCTATTGATCAAAATAATGGTAAAGACTTTAACATTTTAAATAATAATAATAATGCTAACAATACAATGCTTTTCTTTTGACTGTTTTTATTCAAAGAATCACAGTATATAAAAAGATTTGAAAAGTATAAAATATATTAAGGCAAGGCAAAAAGTTTTGATCTTCATGTGACAAAAAGAAAAAGGTGAAATGTGTTAGTACAAATCAACCCCTGCAACACAAAAGAAGACGGCCTGCCCTCAATGATGTGTCAAGAGGGCCTATTTGCAGGTCTCTTTACTCTTAAGAGGGCATTCAGTTCGTTTGATGCTGACCCAATTCTAATTAATAAAGGCTCTTCGACTGTTTGGTGGGCTGCCAGAAAATGAAAAACATATAAATCAGACAACAAGAGGAGTCACCGAGAGCAAACCTTTTAAGGAGCCGGCCTGATCTCTTTCTCTCTGTGTCTCTCTATCTGGGTGAACTCCCAAATGATGACAAGCCAATTAACCTGCATCATTAGCTTGAGGTCCCTTTTAAACAGAACCTCAAGGAGAGAGCTTAAGAAGGCTTTTGCATTATTGATCTAATGTCAGTGCCGGAAGGACCTTGTCATTGGGGAGAGGGAAGCCAGGATGGGGCGTATTACAGTAATGGCTATCTGCAGCAGTTGAGAAGCTGCGCTCATTGTTAACCGCTAATGGGCAATAACATACTGTTTGTATGTTTGCTAATGCATTGCAGATTATCTGAGCCATTGTCTCTCCTCCCTTCCCCCTTACATTTCCTCAGAGAATCAGGAGAGCGTGTAGTTAACTGAGCGCAGCAGTTACGAAGTTTAATACAGCACTTCTATCATTTTGTTTACATACAATATTAAGGCCATGGAATGATTGTGGGCAACCAACTTCACAAACAAGCTTGATGTTCTGAAGATGCCTGTGGAAAACACACTGACAATAATGTGTTCGGAATGCTTTTTAGGGTGTTTCTAAATGATTGCTAACATGTTCTCGGCAGTTACTTACTAGTCCAAGTGAAAAGAGTCCACCCCACAGTCTATATAGTCCTCCCCAGTCTCATAAACTTAGCTATTTTACAATTTGGTTTGATTTCATATTGGAGAACAAAAAAGCTAAGGATGTGGGTACAACCATTAACCCCATTCTTAAACGTACATAAAAAAAAAAAAGAAAACAGAAAAAAGTTTTTCCTTTGTATTTTTTTTAAGTTTCACGCACAGACGAATACATTGTAAAAGCAATCCCCATTCACTCGGATCCACAAAACAACTAAAAACGCTGTATTATGAACGCCAGGTCAGTAGCTGGTGGTCACTTTGTAAAGAAACACTACGCGCTTAAGCACATATGCATGTAGTTTTCACAAATGTGCAGTTTTGTAGCTTACATGAGACAATAGCAGTATAGTTTTCAATAATTTGCCCTTTGAAACCCATTATCAAAAGTTTGCCTTTTCAGGTCCACCAAATGTCATTTTCATTTGAATGAATAGTCAAAACGCATAAAAAAATAGTTAGCTGAAAATATATGTTGTTAAAAAAAGAACCTCTTAACTGTTTGTGCGGTGTAATAGTAGATTCAATAATAATTGCACATAGCCAATATTACAATAGTACAGTCCTCTTGTGAATTTTGTATTAAAGAGTTTGGAAGTTGTGATTACCATGATCGTAATAATAACCCTAAACTACTCAACAAAATGATAAATAAAAGGCATATCAAGGGTGTGTTTCTGCTTTTTATTTGTTTCAATTCAATTTACGAAAGGTGCTGTCAAGTGAATTGTTATATATTATATAATCTATTGTAATTATACAGTCCCATTGTTTTGTACATGCAACTTGGAGCATGGAACTGAAAGGCCATGTACACACTACAGCTAAATTCAGTTGTCAATTCACTATTTAGTGCTTAATCTAGTTCTGTACACACACAGTTCGGTATTTTACAGGAGTGACAACTGCATTCTACAACCAAATTAACTCCCAAAAACAATTGGTAGCAGCAACTTCCTTTACAAAAAGTGTTTGCCGTGTATATGGAACTGAACTGAACAACTAGGTGTTAATTATGTATTTAAAGGAGTTGTGTTTCTCTTCTGTATGCAAGGTGCAAGAAATCACAGGGAATGAGGCACTCATTAATATTGCCAGATCTTGCAAAAAAATATTTAAATAAAAACTTATATCAAAACGCTTCCTCTTGGAAATAGACCACAAAACAAAATATTGCTGCATGCACCTGTCTACATTCTTAATTCCATTAACCGGATCTCTTTATGAGTCAAGCCCAAAAAAAACAATCCCAAAGATGCTTAATAAAGCGTAGCTTATAGAGTGTACAATGCAAGGCAGTCTTCCAAACATAAACATAACACAACACTCTGTTGACAGTGGTTTAGATAAAATCACCAAACATAACAAATCGTTGGTCGCTTCAATTTACTTTGGTCAAAAATACCAGATAAAAGCCATGCGAGGTACCAGAACTTGCTATAGTTACTATAGTGTCAGTGTTTGCAATTGCGAAAAATAAGTTCCATTCTGTACACTCACAAAACAATAATATTTTGATTTTTTTCCCCAAGTAATTAAAAACTTATCACTTGACAGTGCATATGTGGCCAGAAAAAGTTCAGATTTTCCTACTCATAATGACTTATTTGTGTTGGCATTAACGTCCATTCAAAACGTAAATACAATCTTTCTGACATGACTTGAACACATCATAAGCAGGCTATAAGAAAAGGTACAAATGAGACAGAACAAATTGTAAAAAAATAAAATACAATAATAATCCTAAACGGACAATACTTAAGAATTTCCACAAGAGTGTACTTGACTTTCTGGTTCGGAATTTCTTTTTTTAACAAAAGAACCCAACATTTTCTCCAATGACTTGTGCCGAATTGAGCAAATGGATTTTAAAATGATTATATTTCTATTTTAAAAGGCATAAACAGAGCTTATACTCAGCTAAAAACTGGTAAGCCCTTCAAATTCTTTCTTGCTAAATTCTGCAGGTGCTGATTCTGTGCGTGACCACTATTATTTTGGCTAGCTGTGGCTACCAATTGTCCATCCAGACTACTTGATCAAATGATACTTGATTTTAAGGACCCTTCTGAGGTGCTTACTGGAATGAGTGGGTGCTGTTTTACACTAGAGCACAGTAGACCCTTCAGTGACGGGTCATCTCATGTGCTAATTCACTTCAGACACCGTTACTGATTGAAATTAATTCTATACTCCAATGAAGTATAATAAATTAGGGTCGACCTCCGAAATGTTGACCTCCGTCTATGTGGGTTTTGTTACAGCACATCAAATTACAGTTGAAAAGTTCAGTTCATGCAATTGTTACGTTGCTTTAGACAGAAAATCAAGCGGCATGTACAGACAAGCTCACGCTAGCAGTTTCCAATAACTATGTATGGCGGCGAGCCAAAGCAAACAATCATATCACATAACAGTAAAGACAGATTTTCTTTGTTTTAAATCCTTGAAAGGCCATGAAATTTCACATTAACCTTCATTCAACTCGGCAGGACAGTAATGCAGCGTACTTCCGTTATATGGAAAATCGAATTCACTCTCAGACTGGGAAAAAATCAAATAAATTACTAGCTAGAAAGTTCAACAAAGAAACGTGATTTATTTGAACCTTATAACAACACTCTCTCTTACATGTGAAAAACACCTTTTGCTTATCAGTGCCTGAGTAATTGAAAAAAAGGCCCAAATCGGAAGTCCGGAACATTCTTTTGATCTCAGTTTCAAATAAAAGCGTTAGCAGAAAGAGAGTTTTGGGGCCACATGTAAGGGGAAGGGAGCACACGATTACACCACACTTCCCATCTTGAAAACATGCACAGCCAAAGTGTTCAGTAAGCAGAAAATCACCCCAGTTGGGAACATTTTTTGCTGTACTCCTCGTCTCCTCTTTCAGCCTGCCCTCCATGGCCATCAGCGCTCACCAGCATCAAAGAGCATTTTCTATCCGCCTTCCCACGTGCACTTTCCTACTTTATGATATGTTTGCCAAATTGCTTTTTATTCTTGTTCTACCCTTTCAATGCTTTGGTAAAAATTATTCTTGGTGTTATTCTCAGGAAACTGTGCCAGTTGTATCACCAATATAATTAACAGCATAATGAACCGTTACTTTAATTAATATGATACAATTTGAATTTGTCCTGTTAAGTGTACAAAAATATATAATTCTAATTTTATTAAGCAAATGTCATACATTCACTATCAATATAGTTAGAAAATTGCTTTTATACATTTAAACAATGCATTCCTGCACTTCCTGTTCAATGCCGTTGAACAGTTGATGTGACTTTCCCTCATTATAATTTTTTTTTAAACAAAAACATGTAACTTTTAAAGAGAAAAGAAAAAGAATGGCATCATACAAATTCATACGAATTAGCCACCAATTCATTAAAGGGGTTGTTAAAAAGAACATTATTTTGTGTGTTTGGTGTAATGCAATGTTTATGCAGTTTAAGGTAAAAACACACATTATTTTCCACATACTGTACGGAAGCCGTGGCCTAATGTTAGAGAGTCAGACTCGTAATTCAAAGTTTGAGTCTCAGGCCGGCAGAATTTTTAAGTGGGGGGAGTAAATGTACAGCGCTCTCTCCACCTTCAATACCACGACGAGCTGCCCTTGAGCAAGGCACTGAACAATGCCCTGCTCCCTGGGCGCCGCCGCATAAATGGCTGCCCACTGCTCTGGGTGTGTGTTCATGGTGTGTGTGTGTGTGTGTGCACTTAGATGGGTAAATACAGAGCACGAATTCCCAGTATGGGTCATCATACTTGGCTGTATGTCACCTCACTTTCTCTTTCATTATTGTTGCTCCTCTACGCTCCACCTTTCTGAAATGCAACGATTTTTACAAAGCTCATCGTTTTGAGAAGTGAGGCGTGCTCTGATTGGCCAGCTATCCAGTGCATTGTGATTGAATACCTCAAGCGTGAGATGGAAAGTTACACCCCTTACAGTATTGTGATGCTGTGTCCTGGCGCGACGACACAAAAACAATAAAACCCATTATAACCAAGCTATTTGTTACATCCAGTGGGGACATAATTACTGATTATAATTACTTATACTATCTTTTTACATAAATATTACCATGTCTGCATTTATGATCGGTGAAATGACAAACAACAAGCACTGCTCAAAACTCGCATTTGAATAGTCAGTAGCAGAAACATACTTACAGGCTGTGAGTCAGAAGCGCCAGACTGTCCTTGCAAAGTTGTAATTACTCCACTTTTTAGAAACAGCCTTTGTGCAAGCTTGCAATCTAAGCTAACGCTACTCTTCCAGGTTCAGGAGATCATTATCTGTAAAATGCGCTGCACAGTGCACAAACTCTAATATTTGGTTTGAACTGTTCTGGAACTGTGTTGTAAATACAACTTAACCACTGATTTCTAGTGGTGTCCTCTTTTGGAAGCCCAAACAAAGTACTTTCAGTTTCACAACGAAACACAGCATCTCCAAGACATGGCACCGGCGGCAGCAATAACACTACAGTGAGAATAATAATTCCACCTTCTTTCATTGCGTATACATTTGGGCGGTGTTTTGCAAATCTTCCCACACCGTGATGTAGACATGTGGGGCATGTTTGAATGAGCCGTTTTAGGGGGGCAGAGTCTTAACTTTTATGAAGAATATCGCTTTGGTTTTTAGACTTTAGTCTTTCCAGCTTCAAGGATCGTATCTATGCACGATCAGCTTGTAACACTTCAAAGAGAAAGAAAAACTTGAAATCGCATCATATTAACATAAAACCCCTTTAACATAAAATAGTTACAAACTGAGTAAGAGTATGCCAGTTTGATTTATTTAGTATTTTTAATTTATTTGGTTTATTTATGACTATTTATGTTTGTTTATGCTTATATTAAAACATAAACATTCTGTAATGTGATATTTGTACAAATTTCATATATATTTTGAAAAAAAAGTAAACAAATTAGTTTATGAAATCAATCAGTCAATCAATCAATCAATCAATCTTACTGACTTCAAACTTTTGAATCCTAGTTTATGGGTGAGCTAGAGTTGCATTTTTTTATTTAAAGGAAATAAATAGTTTTATTCAGCAAGGATAATGTTTCTTGGACATCAAATTAGCATATTAGGATCATGTGACTTCTGAAAAATCACTTTGTAATTCACTTTGTACTTTGGGAAGAAAATACAATTTATTTAGAATTGAGCAGTATCCATTTCAAATTACTTAAATATTTTAGCACTGGCACCATTTTTCTGTGATTTTCATTTGGTAGCATTTCCAGAGAATTACTCTGTTTTTCACAGTGAGCAGCATTCTCAAACCGTTATGTCCAACAGAAGGTGAAATCATCTCTAACATATATAATTAGCATATAATAACTGGTCAAAATTTCAAAAGATGTAAGGATCTAGGTAATTGTGTTTTCTAGTTGTTTGTTCTCTAGTGGCCATTAGATCAGTGGAGCAAACATATCAAGTGACAGACTCTGGCTTTAGCCAATGTTTTATCTTTTCTTTGCATCTCTCCCTGCCCCAATCTCTCAGGTAAAACACTCACGGCACGCAGGGAAATGTATCCTTAACGCTACAAAATCACTCAAGCAAGGGGGATAGAACTAACGCTCTTGCCAAAAACGAGCACACACCCTCTCCCACTATCTCTTAGGACCTCAAGTCAGATACGAGCTTTAAATACAAGCGTGTGCAACCAGTCAGAACACCATTTGTTTAATTTTCTCTGACTTTATTGCAGTATTGCTAGAAAAGCCCTGAGGTTATTTTGCCCTCCTTTTTTGCAGGTGGAGATTCAATTATAGATGCTATTTTTATATGTTGAGATTGCAGTGTACATGTGTGTGCATCTGTTTGTTTTGCATGTCTGTATGCAGAATATGCTCTCTGCACAACTGCGGTACAGAGCTGGATCATGTTCAAGTTGGGCATTTGCTCGCTCTCTCTTGTCAATGATATTTCTGATGTTCCCCTCAAGGTGATTTTTTTCCCTGCTGCACCTGTAACCTTTCTCACCTGTGTTTCTACAACTCTTGGCCAGGGGGAGAAGTGGAGTTTGAGAAAGCAGCCTGGCCTGACAGATATGACAGTAAACACTTTTTTGGATCTCCTTGGCCTATATGCACTTTGAGAATTGGGAAGTGGCTGTTTGCGGGGGCGTGTGTGGTCTTGCTGATGGAATGGTATGAATCCTTTGGCTTTATTTTTACATGGCTGTTGATAAATTGTTGATCTTGGAAGTAAGAAGAAAAACTGGATATACAAATTTTGAAGTCAACATGAAATGGTATTTTCAAACCATTTTACTTTGATAGCATGAAATATTTCAGTACAAAACAAGATATTCAACAAGAAAAAAAATATTGGATGGATGTATCTGGAATTTAAATATGAAATATAAAACGTAGACAGTGCAAAGACATTTTTAATTTCATGTTTAACAGTGAGCATTAGTGGTATCCCTTGTGGGCTTCACAACAGGAGAACAATTTGCATGGCGTGTAGTGTAAGTGACCTTTAATGGAGTTGATTTGGATTTAGTTTGTTGGGTAGAGAGTGGAGATTTGCTAGATGGATGCTAGGCAACGGCATTCTATGTCCGCGCTGGCTCGCTTCCCCCGTCTGCACGTCCTGTAGCATTTCTCAAACATGATCAGTTTTACAAGGGATGAACTGCTGAGAATTCAGCAGAACACACCTCAAAATCTTTTACCGGATTTTGCTTATTCGGATGTTTCGCTCGACATTGTAGTCGGGGGAACAGTAGCGCTGGTCAAACAATACAGGACGCGCAGACGGGGAAAGCGAGCCAGCGCGGACTTAGAATGCCGCTGCCTAGCATCCATCTAGCGAATCTCCCCAAAATTTAAAATCGTATTTTGAACTCACTGATTGGAGTGTTTTTGAAGCTGCTGCAAACGATCTGGACGAGCTCACAGAGACTGTAACATCATATATCAGTTTCTGTGAGGATATGTGCATTCATACCAGGACTAATTTAACCTACAACAACGACAAACTATGGTTCTCTGCAAAACGGAGTGGCAAAGAGGAATAATTTTGGCAAGCTAAGGAACAATTTCTCTTCCAGTGATTCTGCTTCAGTGTGGAAAGGTATAAAAGACATCACCAGTAACAAGACACCATCCCTCAGCACTCTGCAGAATCAACATCTGGCAGATGATCTGAATGAGTTCTATTGCAGGTTTGAAAAAACACCATTCACACCTCCTGTAACCCCCCTCTCCCCCACACTTGCACTGCAGATAAGAGAAGATGATGTGCACCATGTCTTCAAAAAGAACAAGAAAAGGAAGACTCCAAGCCCAGACGGTATGTCACCAGCCTGCCTAAAAACCTGTGCTGACCAGCTGGCCCCCATCTTCACACAGATCTTCAACAGATCACTGGAGTCCCCTCGTGCTTCAAACGCTCAGCCATCATCCCCGTCCCAAAGAAACCCAAAATTACTGGACTTAATGACTACAGACCTGTGGCTCTAACGTCTGTAGCCATGACATAATTTGAAAGACTGGCTTTGGCTTATTTGAAGGACACCACTGGACCCTTACTGGAGCTTACCTACAGAGCAAACAGGTCTGTGGATATTGCAGTCAACTTGGGGCTGCACTTCATCCTGCAGCATCTGGACAGACCGGGGAATTATGTGAGGCTCCTGTTTGTAGACTTCAGCTCTGCTTTTAACACCATCATCCCGGACACCCTTCAAAATAAACCTACACAGCTCTCCGTCCCCACCTCCATCTGCCAGTGGATCACCAGTTTCCTGACAGACAGGCAGCAGCTAGTGAGGCTGGGAAAATTCTGCACTACTCTTCTCCCTGTAAACCAAATACTGATCCAAAGACCCCTCTCTCAAGCTCCTGAAGTTTGCAGACGACACCACACTGATCTGCCTCATCCAGGACTGTGATGAGTCTGCTTACAGACAGGAGGTTAAGGAGCTAGCTGTCTGGTGCATTCTTAACAATCTGGAGCTTAACAAGTTAAAAACTGTGGAGATGATCGTGGACTTCAGGAGAAATCCCCTGCTCTCTCCACACTCACCATCATGAACAGCATTGTGACTGCAGTGGAGTCAGTCAGATTCCTGGGCACCACCATCTCCCACGACCTAAAGTGGGACACTTCCATAGACTCCATTGTGAAAAAGGCCCAGCAGAGGCTGTACTTCTTCTGCCAGCTGAGGAAGCTCAACCTGCCACAGGAGCTGCTGAAACAGTTCTACTCTTCTACTCATCAGTGAGTCAGTCCTCTCTACGCCAATAACTGTCTGGTTCAGCTTAGCTACCAAATATGACCTCAGAAGACTACGGAGGGTAGTCCGGACTGCTGAGCGAATCATTGGTACAAACCTCTCCAGTCTCCAAGAACTGTACTCATCCAGAGTGAGCAAAAGGGCTGGCAAAATCACTCTGGACCCCTCACATCCAGAACACTCCCTCTTTGAACTGTTACTGTCTGGTCGACACTGCAGAGCACTGAGCACCAGAACGACCAGACACAGGAACAGTTTCTTCCCTAATGCAATCCTTCTCATGAAAACTTGACATTAAACGTTGAACACACAACACTATTGCACATTATTTATTCATCTCACATAATATTTTTTTTTGCATTTCAAATTTGCATATACCAGACCTGTACACACATAATTGTCTATATTATATATTGTGCTTTTGCTTTTTTGTACATTGCCTATTTGTATATCATTATTTTATTATATATGTCTTGTCCTGTTGCTGTCATTCTGTTGCACTGTAGAGCTTCTATCACTTTAACAAATTCTTTGTATGTGTAAACGTACCTGGCCAATAAAGCTCATCCTCATTCTCATTCTCGTTATGATCAGCACTGGAAATTAACCATAACAGTGAAAATAAATAAAGCTGACATTGGAAGTTAACTTAGCCTGAAGTAACTTCTTACTTGAGGCTTGTTGCTGAGGACATGCACTGATAGAATAATCCGGCAGCATTCACGCTATAGTCAACACTGTGCAACCCCAGATGCAAACAAACGTATTCACTTCTTTGGGCTATAAACAAGACTGAAATACCTTTAATTTTCCTTTAAAATGTAACCAGTTTGAACTAGAATGGCACCACCTCACTAAACTTCCTTCCAAGACTTTGTTTCACCCCATTTTCAGCCCTGCTTATAATTGTTCCATTTCAGTTATGAAGCTGTCTTAGAAAATAGTTGGCTATGAAGACATTAGACAGTCTGGTAGCTCACTATTGGAACAGAACTATGGAACATCATTCAGGCCAAATAGCACGTGTGTCTTGCAGACCGAATCTGGCATGAATAAAAGAACAGTGCGAAAAGAGCAGGAAAATAACTGTTCCATGACCTTCACATGAACATATTTGTGTCACATCTTTTCCCTTTTACTCTGTATAAGGTGGAAAGAGTTTTTACAAAGTGGACATATAGTATGCTTTTCCAAAGCAGTATCTCATGTTACTCAAGACAGGGTTAGAACCAAAGTTTGCAGAGAGTCACAATCTGTGTGCTACTTAATAAGAGAGTTCCCCCAAAAATGACAACTTAGACATTACTTTTTCACTTCTTGTCATTCTAAACTATTATACTTTCTTTGTTCGATGGAAAACAATAAGTGTTGAAGAACGTCTTGGCTGTTCTTTTTTCGCATAATGGCAGTAAAAGGAGACTGGGGCAGTCAAGCTCCTAGATGACAAATGTCACTTTCAAAGTGTCATAAAATAGTCAATGCTTTAGTCTAAGACACACAACGCCATTGGTTGGACAATGTTTGGCCACTATTGGATGTATTTCGCACCATTTACACTAATAAAATCCATGTTGGTGGTCTTTTTGGGTGATTGAGCACGTTGAATCATGTTTTGCAGTTGGTGAGGCTTGCTGTTCAGCTTAGGGAATGAGTGCAAAATGGAAGTGAAGATGGCACACTAGAAGGTTATTCACATTTTTCTTCAACTCATCTGTGATGATTTTCATCACAGGTGAATGGGAATGGCGAAAACAGACTACTGGCCCCTGCTGGCATGGAGAGTTGTTTTCACTAATGCAGGCACTGTACATTCACTCCACTTGGCTGTTGGCTGTAGTCTTTGTGATGTGTTCAAGCACAACTTTTTGTGACCAGATGAAGGCTGACCTTTAAGTGCGAAAGATAAGAACTTTTGTTTGTTTTTTACTGTGTTCATCCACAAATTATGGGATGGAAGAATACATGTGATACCAATTTAGAATCTGGCCATAAGAAGGTATCACTGAAGGCAACAAATACTGCCTGTACATTCTGGAATAGCCTTCTTACCAGGAGAGCACAAATGATGCTATAAATACACTAGATTTTAGAATGGAGAAACCTTTGGAATCACAAAGGTTTGTTATCAATGAAAGTTATCATTGTTACTCAACAGTCTAAAAAAGCTTGGTAGAGATGACGCAAACATGGCATCACTCTCATTCCTAACTGATGTTCAGTCTGATGATCTCTGCAGGTCTGAGATCAGTATCAGGGTGTGTGAATGTGTACACGTCTCCAGCTGTGATAGATCTGGAAGGTTCTGGCTCTCTAAGGTCGGTATCAAAGGAAGGCCAAGCTAGAGCCAAGCCGGGGGCCTTCGGCAGACCGGAGTTCAAAGGCTGTTATCACCTCTTCTGTCAGATCCAGCAGAGCCCTTTTCTTTGATTGGCTTCTTGTCTTGTTAGAACTCTGTGCTTTTTCTTTCACTCGCACGCCCTCAGATGAGATTCAATCTATCTCAAGAGATACAGAAGAACCTGATGGACAGTCTCAAGAGTGGTGGCTGAGGACGTGAGGATGGGAACTTGATTTGTTCAAGACAAAAGCTGGAAGCCTCTACGCATTGAATATGACACACGTCAAGTTATTTGGACAAATTTGATTTTTAGTAAGCCTCAGAAGAAAACACAACGTGATCAAGTTCATATTAAAATATATTTAAACTTTTCGCTGTTTACAATGAGGACAAAAACCACTAAAACAGCTAGGCAGCTACAATCATTTATCATCTAGTTATTTAAGCATTAGTTTACAAGTTAAATGTGTACATATGGTTACCAAGTACTTGCACTTGACATGCAGATAAAAACCCCCGGATCAAAACAACAAAGAATAGATATTTCATTATATATATATATTTGTTTTTGTTGTTGTTGTACGCATCATGGCAGTTCAGAAATGACATTTTCAGTGAGTAGCATTAAAATGTAATACTCTATTGCATTTGAAATGAACATGCCTCCTACAGTAAACCAGACCTTGATAGAATTAACAAAGGCAAACATGAAATAAAATCACATTTCCTGAAGCAACCAAGCCACTATACATGGCTTTTAGCTCTTTTATGGAGCTTTGCATCTTGTGCTTCGTAGTACCAGGTGCACTACCAAGCAAGTTTACTATCTCAGAAAAGCCATCCATAAGGAGTTAGATGTATGATGGAAATGTTCAAATGTATTGGTTTACAAATCAGTCACTATGGTACAAATATTACCATGGTATCATGGTGCAAAAATGACCCTTTATTAATCAATAATCTGCCTCTGGAATCATACTTGTTTGAAAATGAACAAACGTTGTTGATGTTTTTCTGCCTCTAAGAGTTCATTTATTCTGAAAACTGTAGTTAATTGTATGTATAGATAGAAGATGTTAGAGCTACACTTCATGTACAAATACCTAATCATTTTAATATGATCGTGCTGAATATTTGGGTACTATTTGGGTTTTAGGGCATTATTTTTTGTTTCCAAACATCTACATTGTATTTAAACATGTATTAAATATGCACTTTTTTAAATGAAGTACTGTGCTATTCATGACTTTTTATGAAACTTGTTTAATGTGGAAACAAGTTTATGTGCACCTTTAAATATTATAATTTATATTTAACTACATGAGTTTTGATATTCAAAACAAAGTAAACCCTGTAACCCTAAAATAATATTGCTCTGAAATAATTTCTTAATAGTTGAATTTTAATTAAAAAAGTAATAGAATGTAAATGAGAGCCTTCTTTGAAAGCATTCAAATAAATCTCCAAGCACTTTTCTATTTTTAATGAAACATTTCTCCCTTAATTTGTACATATATATGCCCAGGGAGCCCTTTGTAAAAGTCTATAGTGCTAACCGGGCAGATTCAGGAGTTTGACTGAGTGAGGCTGTTAAAAGTAAATCAAGTGAATGGCGTGTGATGCCTGTGACAGTCTGGCCAGCGTCGCACATGAACTGTATTATAAGTATGAGGAGAAAAGGGCGCCAGGCTCATTCACTTTCCTCTGATGTCCTTCTCACTTTGAAGATGTCCTCCAGGTCTGCTCACCTTAGAATCGTTATCTAAGCGCAATAGATGAGCCGTGAATCCTCTCCTAAAGCTGGGGGTTCATGAATTTTATGCTGAAATCTCTACTATTTCAGAGATATACTTTCACACCATGAAAAAAAAACTTTGTCATGAAAAATGTAGCACTTCTATTCAAAAATGTTGACCAGTAAGAGAGATTACAGTATTGCAGCATTTGAAAAGGAGTGCTGAAAAAAGGAATTGACATTCCTCAAAAAGATTCAGATTATCTAAAGATTAGTAAACGTTGTAGTTTATATTGTGATAGGCCGTTCTTTCATTTATCTGCATACTGTATTGTGATTGGCCTTCTTCCTTGATTTTATTTAGTCAAGAACTTCTTTCTCTGAAGCTTCAAGCAAACGTGAAATGTGTGAATGATGCACAGTAAATAGTACAAATTACAGTTAAATTATCAAATTTAAAAACAGAATATTTACTTCATTAAATTACAGACGACGTTTATGAATCCATTTAAATGTGTGGATAATTATTTTACAAAATGCTGATTAATCCATTGAAAGTACTGCAGTTATTCAGCCTCTTTAAATTATATAATTTAAAGATATTATATTATTGCAGCAGACAAGTAAATTAATACAAAGTTATTTAAAAAGTGTTTTTAGAAGTCAATGTATAGTTTATTACATATAACGAAATATTAGTCTATCACTGAACTACAATTCACAAAAATTCATTTTCATGGAAGAAAATAAATAAAGTTTCTCAGGTAACTGAACCTACCTAAAACTAGTTAAAAAAATGCTGGGTTAAATACAACCCAGCGCTGGGTAAAATATGGACAAACACAGCTATTGGGTTGTTTTGACCCAGTGGTTGGGCCCGATCTCACGGATATTCATACATATATTAAGAGTTGGCTAATTTATATAAATTCATATGACTTTACTTGTACAAATTCATTTCATGATTGCTAAATCGCTCGTATTTTACAAGTTGCACAATTTGTATGAATTTGTACGAATGACCTACACCTAACCCTGTCCCTGAACCCATCGCCTGGGTCTAAACAAATCATACAAAATCATACAAGTGAGGTCGTATGAATTCATACGGATTAGCCACCTCGTAACATACGTACAAACATGTTTTAGATTGGTAACTAACGCTAATCTTTTTCTGCGATTCCTAAAGCAATTGTCCTTAGGTAATGAAAAATAATGAAAACAAAAGAGTTTTTGCTTTCTACCGATTGTTTTTCAATAGACTGTATTGGAATTAAAACCTTTCGTTTTCATTTAAGCTGTTTCATCTGAAATTGAATAAAATCGAAATATTAGCTTTGCTTCAATTACAGAAAACAATAAAAAACGTCATTTGTATTTAACAATAACAATACTACAATGGACTGATATGTATTATTGAGTATGAACTATTGAAAAAACTTATTTAACTTTTTCTAAATCTTCATCTTTTTCTTCATCTTTCTCTTTCTAGCTTGTATTTATCTGAACAATGCCTGAGACTTGGTGTTACGAGCACTTGCTCTGTCTGTTTGCCTCTTCAAGATGAATCGACTCATGTATTCCCCAATTGTAAGTCGCTTTGGATAAAAGTGTCTGCTAAATGATTAGCTGTAAATGTAAATTAACTAAGCAAATGAATGCTATTTAATTAACCAAACAGACATGCACATTACATTTTAATATGCTATTCAAAGCATACTGTAACTGCATTTTTCCTTCAACTGATTGGTTTCACAAGTCTACAAGCGCCGCTGATGGTGTCTGGGACTGATCATAAACCAGCAATCTCAGTGTGGAATGTGTTCGTTGTTATTTTCTCTTCAGCACTCGAACTGTTCAACTCATGTGCCTTTAATCACTCACATACTCCCTTCAGAATGGGCCAACAGATCCAAACAATCATGAATGATTTACACACACATCATCATAAAATGAAGGCGCAGACGTCAGGTCCTAAACCGGCTGAGGAGACTGTTCCTGGACAAAACGTGGGACGGAAGCAGCTGGGAAGACAAAGGAAAAGAGAGAGAGAGAGAAGGGGGGTGAGGGGTTCCTCGGCTGGATCAGGTCAACATCTCTCTTATCTCAACACATCTGTTTCCTCAAGCCTCCACCAGTGTGACAATCCCCATTGGATTACACAGATTGGAGGAAACCAGAGCTCGTGTTCGGCCACTCATTTAGAGAAGACGTAGTGGAAGTGCCCAGCACGGAGCTACTGGCAGGAAGTCGTGTCCTCCGGCAGCATTGCATCATCAGAGTATTGTTATGAAGGAGAAAGAAAAGGCAAATGACTGCTTTTTACAAAGTTGCTGCTCGCAAACTATTCTTAGCGGCGTTTGCTAATATTTTGGTTATAGGGATGTGAAGAAAACCGCACAGACTAGCACTGAAGGAAGGATTGGAGACAGAAGAGCAGAAATCCACAGAGACATGGATCAGTGAGAAACCATCCAGCAAAGACCCAGAACACACATTCAGAATACAGTATACAACTAACATTACTCAATGGATCGAAAGATTATTCATTAAAGATCAAATCTGATAAAACCTCTGATGTTGATGTTTAACATCGAAATAGCTAACAGCAATACTGCATATCATGAGTTCAATTTGAAATAATAATTCCAGTACTACGACTACAGCTACAACTAATAATAAAGATGATAATAGTTATAATTATAATTAGTGTGCATTCATTTTTATATTAAAGTTTTTTAATTGTTTTAACACAAGTAATATGCAATGCTCCTATTATTGCTAATACAACAACAACAACTAATAATAATAATAGGCTATACTGTAATATATATTATAATAATATTACATGTTTTATAAGTCATTGTAAATAGCTAATGTCATTACACATGTCAATTAAAAACATAAAAAATAAAAAGTAATATTAGAAATATTAATAATAATAATAATATTAATAGACTATACTGTAATATTTATTATATTAATATGAAATGTATTGTAGGTCACTGTAAAATAGCTAATATATTTACAGCATGTCAGTTAATTACAATCATTTCGACTGATTAATCAGCATTTTTTTAAATAATTATAAACAAAATGAAAATGATTATAATTTATAATCATTGACTTTATTTTAAATATTTTATTTGCCTGTTTTTGTAGAATTCAGCTGTAACTTTTAAGCATTTGAATTAAAATATTATTTTCATTATTATATTTCATAATTGTATATTAAATATTACAGTATTATAATGTTTATTATTATTATTACTACTAATATTATTAGTAGTAGTAGTAGTAGTAAAGTTATTATTTATAGTAATAATATTTATTAATATTTATATTATATTCATATTAATGCATAAGAAGAAGAAGAAGGCACATAATATGACATGCAGATAAGATATGATAATTATGATACTCAAATGATATTCAGTATTGACATTAGCTTGTTTAATAACATGACTTTATATTGCAGTATATTGTATTTATATTATTATTAGGAGTAGTGAAATAAATCCTATTTTATTTATTTGTATTATTTTTAACTGATATTCAGTATTGATATTAGATATTTGATGTTGCTACTAGTAGTAGTAGTTATGTATTTGTTTATGTATTTACTTGTTTGCTTTCACATCAATGTTTGCTGAGAAAAGCCTCCAAAGAATAGAATTCAAAGATATTACATTATTTCGGTAAACGAGTGAATTAAATTCTACAGTCTCACAGTATATTTGCTTAATAAAACTAACAAGGCTTGTGATAAGTTATCATCATCGCTGGCAGCACTTTTTTATATTAAGGGTCAGAGATTCAAAATGACCTGAACTCTTTAATGACTTTTACACTATAACGTATTCCACGTTAAGATGTTATGTACCCAGAGCGGGCTGGGGGGGGGTCATAATTAGTCATGTATTGTGACACGGCACAGAGAGATGTACAGGCGTAGAGAAGTTCCTCTTCCACTGGAGTCTCTCCATCCATCTGTATGGCAGAACATGAGCGGCTGATTGCATTAGTTCCTCTTTCTCCTCTCAAAGGTCTCTGCAGATGTTGGAAGGAAGGGGGAGGGAGCAACACTTCACAGACGTGCTGGGATTCGGCCCGCGGGGGTTAGGAGGAGAGGGTCAGACAACCAGCTGTAGCTGATAAACTCATCCCATCCGTGTGTACAGAGAACAGGAACCCACACACCTCTGCTTTTTGAAAGGGTTGCTTACACTTCATCTGACAGAGCTCGTGTTATGTGTTACCGAAGTAAATGCTGAGTAATAAAAAAGAGCCACATGTACTTCATATTTCAGGTTATTTCCAGTATCCCTCAGTTTGTTCAACTAACAGGAAATGCATTTACAGTAATACACTTACTGATTTAACTGAAACAAGGCCAGCGGGTCGGAGGGGTTAAAAGCAGAAATGTGAAGCTTGTAGTTTTGTTAAAGCACTTGAATTTTCCAGTAAAATGTTTGAGTTACTCAAGTTATGTTTGAACTGCTTGAGTCATTCTTTTGAGGAAATTTGACTTTAGTAGTGGAGAAAATCTTGATTTATTAGATTAGACTATCAGTGTATTTTTTATATTTTTTTGCACACACACACACACACACACATACACACACACACATACACGCATACACGCATGCACACACGCACGCACTCTCTCTCTCTCTCTCACACACACATAGCGATAGAAAGAGAGAGAAAGTGAGTGAGTGCGTGTTTGTGTATGCGTGTGTGTGTGTGCGTGTGTGCGTACACGCATCATACGCATGCACACACGCACTCACTCATTCTCTCTCACACACACACACACAAGCACGCACTCACTCTCTCTCTCTCTCTCTCTCTCACACACACACACACACACACACACACACACACACACACACACACACACACACAAGCACGCACTCACTCTCTCTCACACACACAAGCACGCACGCACGTACACACACACGCATACACAAACACGCACTCACTCACTCACTCTCTCTCTCTCTCTCTCTCGCTCTCACACACACACACACACACACACACACACACAAGCACGCACTCACTCACTCTCTCTCTCTCACACACACACACACACACACACACACACACACACACACACACACACACACACACGCACTCACTCTCTCTCTCTCTCACACAGACACACAAGCAGGCACGCATAAAGTGTAACCAATTAATATTACTCTGTACTTAGTTGTAATTACATTGTAATAAATATACTTTAAAATAAAGTGCAACTCCAAAATCTTCAGCCGTGGATCAACTCTCTTCCATCTGTCTCTTTTGATCTGAACCTGGGGCGTCTCTGTCACATGAGACATTCATTCCACCTCCAAGTACAAAGTTAAGTGAGCCCTTGTACTCCTCCAGCGGAGAGGTGCGCCAGTTCTCGCTTGCTCTGCATTCCTCCACAAAACTCAGGATGCCCCCAACCCCTTTCTATTGAAACAGGGGTTCGATAGCAATGAATGAAACCAAAGGATAAGGATACGGCTTTAACAGGGCCACAATACCACCACACAAATCTAGACTTTAACATTTCCTGCCGTGATTGCTAGGGCTTTGCTTTGTGTTTAGAGTTTTTATGTGGTTGTTAGGTGGTTTCTTATCAACCCAAGTCTCCAAAAATACTTATTTCAATGTAACTATTGCATCGTTTGGCCTAATTTGTCATCTTATAGGTTGGAAATTGCAAGTCAGATCACTTGGAAAAGTAAAAGCACACATCTTCTCAAAAAGTTGCATGATTTGCGGTATCATTCATGCCTGAATGACTGATGCGATGAGTTATACACCAAAGTTCATTGTCATCATCTATAAATGCCGCACCGCTCCCCCGCTGCGCTGCATTCTTCCTTCTTTGAGAGTAAATGTAAAAGTGAAATCTTCAAATGTTCTTCAGGAACATTACAGGCTTTTGCCTATTCATCTGGAGCAAGAATCACTTGAGACGTTTTACAGCGTGTTGAATCTTCATGAGAAGGTTGAGCGATGCCAAATCACTTTCCTTCCCTTGATCCCAGCTCCAGTCTAATGGTTCATTTGAAGCTCTTTTGTGACGTAGAGGAGTATCTGGAGAACGGTACGTGATTATCTGATCTGTCAGCTATTCGATCTTCAAGAAATAAGAAGATGCCATCAGGAAGCCAGCGAGAATTTGCAACTCGAAGCACGTTCTGCTACAGGAGAACTTTTCCTTTTTACTCTACCCCCCTCAAATGTTGTTTTTCCCATCTGTCAGACTTCCCCTCCCAAAGGCAAGGCAGGGCAGAAATCAATGCCCGTCTTTATGTTGTCTCACACATGGGAATAAGAACAAGAATTCACTCCTCAAGTAACGCGAGCACCACTACAGAGCAGTACCGCAAATGTTCAGGCTTTGTTCGCTATTTTCCTTTACATCTGTTCTCGTTGTCTCCGTCTTGTTCCACAGCGGCTTCAAACGAAGTCACGTACAAGACTTTTCTAGCGTGGTACCAGAAGAGATTCGATACAGAGGCGGAAGAACACGCAGCGTATTGTATCGCTAAGCTTTTGAACATATGCTGGGGCGTTCTCATCTTCAAAAGCCAAGAGTAACAAACACAGTGTGGCGTTTCCAAATCAGTCTCACTAGATGATGTCTTCATACCCATCACTCGCACCTGAGACACAACAGCAAGATTAAAGCAAACAGATGTAACAGATAAACAACAACAGAAACAAGCCGATCTGTGTCAGTCACATCTGCGTCTGCCTGAAGCCACCTCCGACAACTTGATTGAAACTCTATTTGATCTCTCAAAGGCATTGAATCTAATATGACAATTATACACTTGAACCGCATGCTAGCTGAGAGCACTCCACGATAATGAAACTCAATATGAGTTAATTACATCCTTCTGTGGCCACAAGCCCGGTTATGGAGCGCGCCAGCATTTCGTGCCACTTCAGAATGTGATTATTGCAAGGGCCATTGAGGAGATATTAACAAAAGGTTATTACAAAGGGATGTCCACAGGACCACTCAGCAAGCGTCTTTTCCAGTCTGGTCCACACCTCGCCGCCGTCGCAAACATTGTTCTGAAGATGCTGGAATCCCAGCACTATTAAATCAATGTAAGGGTGCTTAAATGAACAGCTGGCTGCTCTCGGGCCTCCAGGGCAACACCATATGGAACAGGGAGGAAGGGCGTATCTTACACCAATGCCTGTGGTCCGAATGTCTTCCTGAGATCAGCTGTACAAGACCTGACCAACAGCTGCTACACTGCCTTTGCCTTGAGCGGCGCTGAAGAATAGCTCAGTAGGAAATCAAGGTCATCACGTTTGGCATATCATTCTATTTCGGTTTTCAAAAATAGATCAAACTTGATTCTTGATTATGCTTGTTCTAGAATAAGAATGTTTTTCAGTTTCTCAGTTAAAAATCATTTTGATCATTTTTGTGGGATAAAGAAAATCCAAAGTGTTTTTGAAATTCTTTGTAGATAAGCTTAAATTATTTCTTAAAAATAAACCTCAAGGTATTAAACTATTAAAATATTTTTTACTTTTTAAAGAGAATGCCCTGTAAACCCTGAACGTGTCATTTTTTTGTTATATTAATAATATAAATGATATTATTATTTTTATTATTTATCGTAAATATATATATATATATTTTTTTTTTTTTTCAATCAAACATAAAATGGGATAACCTCAAGAAAATGTCATGACATTCATGATTCATATATTCATGGTATTTTGACATTTTTACCTTGAAACTTATAATTGAAAAACTTTATTAAAATGATGATAGAGATTGAAGGTGCTAGGAAATATATTACTTTTAACTTTATGGTTAGACCACTTGTCATTTCAATTATTAAATCAACATTTTTATTGAAAATGGATTAAAAGCATTTATATGAGAATGTATAAAACCAGCATGAACACAAAGATCACGTTTCTTAGAATATGTCGCATGTTTTTAACTAGATGTTTCTCTTATTTGTCACTGACCCAAACACTATTAACTCGTCACTGTGACAGTAGACTGCAGAACAGTCACACAAAATGACAACACTTGACAATGCCATGCAAGCAAAGGAACATAGCACTGTTTTGAGACTCATAATAATAATAAATACAAAAAAAAAAACGTTTAATGTTCCATTTAGTCCCATTCCATGACAATAACAGCACTTAACTATTGAATTATTTAAAAATACAGAAGCTGCAGGATTTCATTTGATTTGTATGTGCAATGCAGGGCTCTTGGGGTAAGAGCTGCGCTGTTCGGTATCCATTTGAGGCAAAAGTAATCAAATGATTGGTAATGCTCTCTCTCTGCTCAGAGGAAAAGGGGAAATGCAGCATCTTAGGAGATAAGAAATCAGTTTCTGCTGTGTTTTGATTTGATCAGATCTAGTTCAAGGTACTCATGCGCTAGTGCTCCAGACTCACTCAAGACAAATGATGAAGCTGACCTCCAATGCAAACGTATTTATAAAAAAGTCCCCGCGCAAGAAATAAAAGTGACATGCTTTCATTTAAAAAAAAACACGTCTGTGTGGCACAGCATTACAATCTTTATATATATATATATAAAACAAAGTGAATTCCAAATCAGACAATATTGAAATATCTATTTGATACAGATAAGGAAATCCTTTATCTCATTAGCAGGCCACACAGATTTCTAATCTCCAAAGATTCCAGTCCTACATCTTTTGTTTAGATGGGACACATTAAAGCAGTCATCTCGTTTCATAAACAAATTATAAATAAATGGTCTCACGTTATATTAGGTGTGTTTAAAGGAATAGTTCACCCAAGAAGTTGGTCATCATTTAGTAAACCTCATGTTGTTCCAGACATGCATTAATTTCTTTCTTCTGCAAAACATAAAATATATTTTGAAGAATGTTGAAAACCAAACAATTGCTGAAAGCCACCGACTACCAAAGCACCCCCCCCCCCCCCCATACTAAATAAGTTAATGGCTACTGTAATGTGTTTGGTCGACAAATGAATAATCAACCAAATTAAGCACATTTCTTCTTGAAGGGATTAATATGTCTAAAATCAGTGTAGTTTACAAGGAGTCGTACAGGTTCTCTTGCTCCATTTTCCTCAAAGGGAATTTTAAATCTGTATATGCATTAAAACAATCACTCTGGTCAGCATTCATAACCCCAACAGGCAAACATTTTGACTAATAATAATTCAAAAAAAGAGTCTAGTATTTCAATCCATTCCACAGAATGACATCAAAAATCAGTACTGCAAATGCCAACAATCCCACAGATCCCACTGATTAGCATTTCTCATTAGCAAAATGCAATTCCAAGATTGACAACATCAAAACAGCACAGCGGTTTATCCAGTATTTAACAGACGAAACTTGAGCTCCTGAGCTTCTTGAGTCAATGTGACCAGTCTTGACCTGCGTAACTGCACATAATGGAGCATCTAGCATTTGTAAACTCCCATCCCTGAGGCTTCAGAGCAAGTGATTTGATTAGGGGTCTTAACATGACGTCCGTATTCAGATAGCAACATAACACAAGGACCCTCGAAGCCCCCAGGTTACACAGCCCTGGTGGAAATCAAACCATGCCTAATGGAAGAAACAGTTCGCTTTAAAGATACTATTTCAAGTTTTGAATCTGTAGAAGTCAAACATGATCCACCACGCTCAAGAAGAACCACTGTGTCTTCCACTAACAAGAACCTTTCATTTGACAGTTCTTAAAAGAACCTTTTAGTGCTGGTGTGAAGAACATTTTAATACTCAGATGAAACATATTCCACTATAACGATGTTAAATGTACTTCTTAGACCCATAGATGCCAAAAAAAAAGACTTTTATGAGTGGACAATCCATACCCAAGGGTTTCACATTACATAATCTAAAAAGAGAAGGCCAAATAAACAACCATCATGAATTTGTTAAGCTAAACACCTCCAAGATAATGGATCATGTTGACAGAGATCTCAATTTTCGCTCCCCACCGCTGTCACGGTGGAAAAACAACCAGGAGCGCTTTCAAGTGCTATTGCTTATTTGTTCGCTATGTAAATATCTTAACAGGCAGCGTGCTGGACAGTCCAATAAATCAGTTAAGCCTGTGATCATTATCTATACCCTGTTTACAGGCATTATGTAAGGCGGCTATTTACCCAATATGTGTCATTTGCCAGCTAATGGACAGACATTCATTGCGAAATTTCAAAACAAGCCGTGACATGAAACCACAATCAAGACATGGTTTTCAAACTCATTATTTACCTTTGGCAAAAACTGATCTTTCATTTAGCCAGTTCAATATCACAGTCAATGTGTCATTTGTTGTATCTTTGGATGCGGTTGCGTGTGTGTCTGGTCTGAGCTGCGGTTTAGAGTGTGTTATTATGGAAAGTGACGTCGGTGGATGAAGCTACGGGGCTTTTAGCGTTCACCTTTGTAGTCTGGGGTTAAGTGTTGACAACTGTTAGCGCTCACACAGTGCATTTTAAGTTGAAATGGGCACTTTGATAGTGAGGTCAAGGGGTCGGATGAGGGCCGTGGACTCAATCAGAAGGCACCAAAACTTTTGAACTGCAATGTGAAATACGTCTGGCCCTCGCATCTGTTTGTTTTCCCTCAGGACTGCACTTTAAACACTCCACGGGAGCTGTAAGCTTGTGTTTTGAGGTTGTCAAGAAACCCTTCTGCCAGTTTTGCGATGTTACGTAAAACCTCAAGTGCTGGTTCAAGTCAAGGATAGGGGTTGGTGTGAGGTCCGATACGATTGTTTAAATCCGCTTTCTCATCTCTGACAGATGAGATCTTGAATCTTGAATCTGACACGCACCAACTGCGTCTTCTGTTCGCTCTCCGACCAGAACGTGACGATAAATCAACTAGAACAACTCTTTTTTGTATTCCGTTCTCACGTCCCTCCGAAACTAGAGGCCTCTAACTTGTTTTGTTTACTACGATCTCTCCTCAAGCCGTATTCTGGTTGGCCTTAACATGTCACGTCAACCACAAGAATCTCAGCAATGCTAAAAATGCAACCTAAACGTTTGTTTTGCTTTTAGTGAAGGGTGCACGTATTTGACTGAAGGCTACGGTGTAGAAATGGGGGAGGAACTCCACATCTGTTCAACATAAGAGCTTGTTTAGAGTTACTCGCTCTCTCTCACACGCTCTCATTGGATCAGACCTTGTTTGGATGCGGCGGCTTATCTGTGATTTAACAGACTCACAGCATACTGTATTTCAATGCTATATGGGAAGAACTGCCTGCATCTTCAATATCTCTAAACTTTAAGCTCGGGATTTCCAGTGAAACGCATTTTCACACACAGTTCCTGTAAATCTTGCTGAAATTGTGAAATCCTGCAGCAGTTGGCCAGGTAGCGTGAATGATAATCAGCTTAGATTGTTAGCGAAGGAGCCCAGCGCTATTCATTCGCCAAAGCTTGACAAAGGCATGATTTTATGCTATCCAAGCTCCATCAATCTTTCCATAGTAAAATGTGGGCGACTTCGTAATTGGTATCAAATGTTTCATTCATCTGAACTGAACTGAAAGTTGTTGTTTGTAATGGAAACAGAGACTACGGCCAAACGGATACGTAAGTGAGGGATAAAATCCACCCAGGCTGTATAATTGGAAAAAGGGCCATTTGAGCCATCCGAGTTGTCCATTTGTTTTTAAAGGGATATTGATCCAAGAGAGATCTAAATGGTTCTACCACCACAACATGCATTTCCTGTTTTTAAGATATGTGGCTTTATTTATTGGCCAGGCTTCAGTGTTGAGAGTGATCTGTGTTTGAAGCCAAGCTAATTGGACTCATGTAAAGATCTCTCGTTTCTTAAAACACCAAAACAACAAAAACAGCGACGCTTTTATCACTGAAGTTTAGTACTGGCTTTTACTGTAACTTTGAGCTTAATGATGCAGGTTATCATATTGCTATATGAATTCTTCACACAAGCGCTTCATGTTGATTTATGCTTTACGCTGCTGAGAAGAAACAAATAATTTCATCTTCGGGCTTGTGGGAATGAATTCAAGCACCGAGAGTGCATATTACACTATTCCAGGAAAATATATGTATGTGGGTGATTCTTCAATTAGCAGAAATGTCCTGTTCCCTCGGATGAATTTAAAGAGGAAAGAAAAAAATGTAGTATTACTGGATAGATTACAATAAGTGTTGTTAGAAACACTTTACAATAAGGTCCCATGTTAGTTACTGTAATGCATTAACAAATATTAATTAACAATGAGCTATTGTATATTGTTTTTAATTGTTAATCATGTATTAGTCTGTGTTAATGTTAGTTAATACAAATACAATTACTTAGTTTATGCTAGATCAGGTTCATGAAATAAAATTAACAAAAATCTTTAATAATGCATTAGTTAATGCTGAAATTGTATAAATGCTTCAGAAGTATTGTTCACTGTTAGTTCATGTTAACTAATGTAGTTAGCTGCTAATAAAAGCGTTATTATTGTGTCCATTTAACTTGATCATTTCTTCACTTGAAATATTACATTTTTACATTAAATTAATCATTTTGTAATATAAATCCCCAATATTTTTTTCATGATCTGAAAGTAGTTTTATTATGTGCTATTACCAAACAGATTAGTAAGAACATTATTTATTTATTATAAATAAATCACAGCTGAGCTAGCTGACTACAAAGTTAGCTTTCTGTTACTGCATCACACACAAAACCAGAAATCCACCCATTAAACATTATTAAAAAAAGCAGGTTGATCAAGACAACAATTAGATGTTTCTTTTTTCATAAAATAGCTGAAAATACCCCTAATTGAATATATTAAAGTGTTCTCTACCTCTATAAGATAACATATTCAAATATATTTATAGTTTTATATTTATATAGTTTTAGAGGCTTGTTCAACTCTGCGATTATTGCTCCATATGTTCACTCAACCACTGAGTATATGTCCACTTGTGTGTATTTCACAATACATAATCTGAGGGACAAGTTGTGAGAAGTAAAGTAGAACCCTAACAGCTGTTCCCAGCTTCCTTCAGACAACAATACGGTTAAACCTGCACCAACATGCCTCCATGTCATTACAGTAAAGCCATCTTGGGTTTTACAAGAGTGCATATTTATGATGACGAAACTATGTGTGCTCTGACAGCGGTTTTGAGTCATTTCAGGTCTGTTTTCCACAGGTCACCTATGCACACACTGTTACTGTGCTGTGGCCTGTAAGACTGTGAGAATCCTCCCTCACGTGTGAATGAAAGCGCTGGGTGCTGGCACGGTCTTTGATGATCGCAGTAAGTTTTCATCTGTCAGCCTTCATGACTCCCCAAAGGTTCTCTCTGGGTTGCTGTCTATTAAATTGGGATTGATTGAAACAATACGAATCATACATTCAACACCGTATGGCAGAAAGGGAGATTTGTTCCTTTCGCTGTCTTTCCGTTCTTTTGCTTTCATTTTTTGACAGGCCCTGGGGGCTTGTTACAGTTTCCCAAAATGCCTTTCATTGCACTTCTGCAATTTAAGGTGACCGCTGAGGCACTTTGCACCCGGGCTGTACATCCATTCCCATCCTGTGCGGCACTGTAAAAAGAGTTTTATGTTATTAATATAGAATCAGGCTGCGGTTTTCTGTATAGAATGGTATAAAGGTCAATAAAGTATATTAATTTAATTGTTCTCTGCTGCTTGGGGTTGAAGCAGAAATATTGAGCAGCAGTAGTTTCTTCTTGTGGATCGCAGTGCCATTGTGTACGATGATATTGTAACTACTGATATAATTAACAATGTGCTCAATTTATACACATTATTTAATAGAACAAACCCTGTTTGTAATTCATAGTTGAAACCAGTTTTCTTGTCCCCATTTATCACCATTACATTTTAACTGCCTACCCTTTCACAAACAATGGCAAAGATTTGGCAAGTAACACAATGAATTAAACATGACATTTTGAAGTAGAAACACTAAAACTGTATGTTCTTGTAAAATGTGATACAATAATCTGTTTAAGATACAATTTCGAATAGTTTTTTGCTCAGTGTATACATAATAATATACAGCATTGATTTAACTCTATGCAACATTTTTTACTATGCAATTTGACTTTGTTTAAGGCTTTGTATTTTTTCTTGAAGAGTGTACGCGGTACATTTTAAAAAGTGCACTTTGTAATAATAAAAGTAAGTACATTTTAAATTATTATTTTAGTAATATGTAAAGTGCAAAGTAATTGATTACATTTTTACTGTAGTGTTATTTAATATTGCATTTAAGGTTAATATATTTAAAATGTTCTAAATTGCAACGTCATCATTACAAATGTGTAATTACAAATGTTTAAATACACAAAATGCAAATTTCAATAGAAATGACATTAAGGTATAGTTTAGTTTAGGATATTTGGTAGAACAGTATATTTCAAAGAAAATGGAATTATGAAAGAATATTAAGCTAATTGCATTTGAAATAATTTAAACTACACTTGAAATACGGCAACATCTAAATGACATACTGTGAAACTCTAGTTGGTAGAGTCCAGTTATAAGTCAAATCTAATATAATGACATCATTCTTTAATGCAGCAGATTTGTTTATTTTCGTCTCAGCAGTCAATGAGCTTTTCTGCTCAACATTTATATACTTGCACACTTCAGAAACCTCCCCAGCTCCACCTGTATAGATCTGCTACGAGGTGATTTCATGTATGATATTTCACATATGTCATATGTGCAGCAGCAGTATTTCTTACATGCTCATAACAGCATGTCTTTGGATATATTGGCAGTAGTAAGTCTTAGTATTTGATCTGCTGCAGCAGCAGCGTAGATCTATTCCACCAAGACCAAACACATCAACATTGTCATACACATTACCAGTGTTACAAACAAATTACAAATTAAGCTCAGATGAGCTTAATTTGTCACATACACAATTATACAGAGTATAATGAGGAGTGAAATGTGTTCTCTGCATTTAACCCATCCAAGTGGAGCAGTGGGCAGCCGACATTGCGGCGCCCGGGGAGCATTTGGGGGTTCGGTGCCTTGCTCAGGGGTCTCACCTCAGTCGTGAACACTTCCTGCCGGAGCCGGGATTCGAACCCACAACCTTGGGTTACCTCAGGTTTCAAGTCCAACGCTCTATCCATTAGGCCACGACTGCCCTTTACATTACAAGTAACTAGTAATTTACTAGAAAATATCTGAGTTACTTTTTCAACCAGTTACTTTCCTACGCCAGTTACTTTGTTTTCCATTTATTGACTGACAGTGCTCTGTGTGAACATGATCTTACTGTAGGTCTAGACTAAATGTGAATGTGCATTAATTCATCCCACTCGCAAAAAACAGATTCAGTATTCATGCAAACTCAGAATATGACGCAAGCCTGCTATAATGAAATATGTTAAACAACACAAATATATACAATAACAATTGTACTTCGTTGTTTTTTTTATTATTATTGCTGAAGAGTGTTGAACCTTCTGTACAGACGTGATTTACTCGTTCTTCAGTCTGAGGTTTATTCTTTACACTTTTTGGCGTGAAAGGGCTTTTACATTTGCTATAAATATAACTTATTGCATTAAAAACAAACAATCAAGCCCTGCTCATATTTAAAAAGTAACGCGAAAGTAACGCAAAAGTAATTTAACGCATTACTTTCCATAAAAAGTAACTAAGTAATGTAATTAGTTACTTATTTAGGGAGTAACGCAAAATTGTAATGTATTACTATTAACATTAACTTTCACTAACACTGCACATTACCATACTAAACTCTCCAAGAGTTGTCCTCACTAAACCAACGTAAATACAATAAATCAACACAAATGCCTCTATAAGGTAACAATTGCAGGTTACCACTATTTAGTGTATAATGCATTATATTTAATTGAAATTAGCATGCAATTATCTGTCCAAAAACCTTACATTCATTTCACACTGAAGTATATTCTTTTTAAGTATATAATTGACATTATAAACACATGCTAAAGGGTACATATTTTTCACACGTTTCTCTAACAGTCTTTGAGAATACTATTTGTTCACATGTACATTGGTCTTATATCACCTTGAGAATGACTGTGTACGTGCTTATATCAAAGTACAATAACTGTACAATCCTATGAAAGAATTTGATGAAATGATTTCCGAGAAGAGATTTTAAGGATTTTAAAGTTTACGGATGACTCGAACCGAAACCCTGAGATACATCATCTGCTCCAGATACCCATCTCTTGTAAGTCCCGGGTGTTGATTTGCAGAAAAACCTTGAGAAATATCAAACAGAGGTTAAGCTCTGATTAGCAAAGGTATGTCCACGCTTGAATTATTGAGAATGAGGGAAAAGAGAGAAACGAGGAGGAATAAACGGAGAGGGCACCTCTGAGCAAGAATTGCCCCCTGCGGTTGCCTGATGTCAGGTGTGGGAAAGCAGATGAAAGTGGGGCAGGGGTGCCGTGGCGGACTTTGATCTATCCTTTTGTGTGCTAAACACGGCTGCATGCCAGCTCCTCTCTGAAGGTGCAGCCTTTGAGAGCTCTCCCATGCGCTTGCTCTGCCAGTCTGTATGCCAACCTGCTGTCTTGTGTGTTCACAGAAGTGTCTGAAGTATCTCGTCCACCTTCTGCTGCTCTCTTTTTCCCCTTGAAGAGTCTGCGCACAGCACGGAGACACCGCAATGATTGTTAAAAGATGGTGCTCGCGTTCCGGAGGCGCATGTCATGCTGAGTCAGGCCTATCCTTTATCCTTTCTGCTTCACTATCATAGCTGACTTCCAGCAGCGCTGTGATGATGATATGCATGTTACATTTTTTATGTCTGCTATGGCTTTGAAATGCACCCGTAGTTAACCCGTTTAATCTCAACGGTCGCATTTGTGACCGCCATTTAGCTTTGAGTTTGAAGAGCCTAAAAGGGTTGATGTAGTTCACACCTGTCAACTATAAATGAAAGCGCAGACTGTATTGAATTTGTGAGAACATTTTGACATGGCCAGGGTCGAGAAGGTCTATAATACCTGAGGGAAACCGTTCGTTAGCATTCCCATTCATCTCAACTGGTGCCGGACTGCCTGGAAGTATGTGATTTGAAATCGATCATGTTTTCTCATGGGCTCTCAGTTCAGAGGGTTTTTAGATGATCACATGTGACTGTGTGACTAATCAGTAATCAGCTGAATAAAAACAAAATTATCAAGTTTTTGTCAGCTGGCATACATTATTTTCTGTAGTTTTACAAAATCTAAATGTTTCAAAAATTCATAAAAGTTAATGAAAAAATTTACCCAAAAATATATTTCCAAAATAAAATAATAGATAATAAAGATAAATAATAAAACTAGACTAGAGAAATAAAGGTTGATGACAAACATTGATGTTTGAAAGGCTTGAGGTTCGAAGGTTTTATGTCAGACAGAAACTCTAGGCATTGTTGAACTAGTAGCATGTTGTATTTATTTATTTAGACATTTAGCAGACACTTTTATCCAAAGCGACTTACAAATGAGGACATTATAGAAGCAATCAAAACCAACAAAAGAGCAACAACATGAAAGTGTTATTACAAGTCCTGGTTAGCCTAACGCAGTACACGTAGGAAGGTTTTTTCAAGAAAACGAGTATATAGAATAAAGACAAAAGAAACTGTAGTTAGTTTAAAAAAGAAAAGCTAGCAGTTAGAGAATAAATATGCATTTGATAGAGGGTCAAATGTGTGTGTGTTTTCTTAAATAAAAAGAAGACTAGATCAAATAAATGTAGAATATAGAGTGCTAGAGTTTGAGGGTTCAAATAAAGATGGAAGAGGTGTTTTTAGCCGTTTCTTGAAGATGGGTAAGGATTCAGCTGCTCGGATTGAGTTAGGCAGGTTCATGAAAAAGTCTGTGAAAGTGATTTTGTGCCTCATTTTACTGCTGGCCAGTGCTTCAAGTGGAAAAAAAACAAGTATCAAAAAATACTTCTGTGATTAGTTACTCAACCTCATGTTGTTCCAAACCTGTAACACCTTCGTTCATCCTATCTTTTGTGCACAAAAAGTATTCGTGTCCTTACATAAAATTATGTTTGAACCACTGGACTATTTTTTTGATGTTCTCGATACCTTTCTGGACCTTGAACGTGGTAGGGGCCCTTGCTGTCTATGGAGGGTCAGAAAGCTCTCGGATTTCATCAGACATTTCTTAATTTGTGCTCTGAAGATAATGAAGGTCTTACGGGTTTGGAACAACATGAGTTCGAGTACTTAATCACAGATTTAGTATTTGTTTTGGGGGGAGTGGAGGAGGGTGGACTAAACTATCCCTTTAAAAAAAATGTTAGAATAAAATATAACTATAATTACAGATATGAATAATAATATCAAAACATTTTTGATACCTGCCTAATTTTTCAAGATGGACGCAAATTATTTCCCATGAACGTGTGACCTTCCAATGAATTCACCACTCAATAGGTAAATAACTAGAAAAACAATGTGCATTATTTGAGCTACAAACCAGTATGTTTGTGATTATGAGAATAAAATAAAAAATACAAGACAATAACAAATACCAGTTTGCGGTATCAAGCAAGCTAACAGTCAGTCTTTGTACAGCTGAAATGACTGGAAGCGGCTGATAGCGGAAGCCTCGCACATTCACAGTAAAAATGGCATACTTGCTCTTATGTAAAAAATACAAGAGTTAACTATGCCCTGTCATAAAAAAAACATGCACACAAACAATATAACTCCGTTTTCTGTTGTGAGAGCCTGTTTCTAATCAGAAAGCAAGGGCATGCGAATGATGCATAGTGGTTCAGGCTTCATATTTGTTTTATAATTTCTCTTATTTCATTGGTGTCACCATGAAATGAAGTATCATATATCATCTGAAGATAATTCACCATGACAGAAGACAGTATTTCTCCAAGAGACGGGTTATGGTTAGAGTAAATAATGCGGGCGCATCAATAACATAGCAGCCGATGTAGTCTTCAGAGATAGAGCTGCTGTGCATGTGCCAAACACTCTTTTCATTTGTGTGCATGTGTGAAGTACAGTCTGAGGATGAATTATATAATACGACAGGCAGCGGAACACGCAGATGCCCCAAAAGCTCTGCTGCTTGCTTCTTTCTCTGATTCATTCAGAATTTATCCGTTTTGCAAACAGAAAACTCCAGCAGCGAGAACTGCTTAAAAACTCAAATATGCCGCTTGAACCTGACAATACAAGATGCAGCATACAGGACATGTTGTGAATTTACCATGTATTAGTTAGTGCAATCTTCCAAAGCAAATATCGTAAACACATGCACTTGAATATAAGAGAGACATGAAGAAAGGGCTTTTGAGACATGCTACATGCTGAGGTTCACTCTTGAATTGACTGTTAGCGTGTTTATAGGTGTTGGGCAGAAGAGGTCAGTTCTAGTCTCGAGTGAATTATTTTAAGTGCTTCATTTTCCATTAAGTAATTTACTCTGAGTGTAATGGATTAGTTATTAGGCTGACACCTGTGAACTTCACAACACAGGCTTGTTGGAAATATTTTACTCTGCTTGCATGTATGCAAAACCAAAAAAAAAAACATTGTTCTGGCAACATTTTGCTGCTCTTTTCAGATGACACGTCCATAGGAGGCGCTATAAGTGATATAATTTTGTTCTTCATTGTAGATTATGGTTTATTAAACATTAGTGTCATGTGAAAAAAAAGAGTACAAAATGAAAAGTACTAAATGGTTGCAAAATGATATTGTGTTGTTTTTAATTTGTGTCATGGCAGTTTCAAAGCAAACACCTACGCTAAACCTAACCGATGGTGTTAACAAAAGCAAACATGAGCTTTTAACCATTATATCTTCTTTATATGAGGCTTTGAGCTCTTTCGTGGAGTATTGTGACTTTTACCGGGTGAGCTACAGAGCAAGTTTACTACATTGTAATATGCCCTGTAATCATAATTAGTGTGAAAATGAATACAAGTTGTTGTTGGTTTACTGTCTTTAGTGTTCTCCTGGAATCTCCAATGAGGTCCAATTCATTTCCAATGAGGCTGGAATTTCTGAAGTATTAGAATTATTTCATACAATCGTGCATGTAGGGCATCATGTACAAACGCATGCTTTTTGCAATGCTTTTGCATTTGAGATAAGAATATCTTTTATTTCACAATGCACATAAGTCATATTTCTTGAGAAATGAAATCTGATCCGTGTGTGACCCTTTCTGTGAAATCCAGGCTAAAGTCTCAAAATCTAATTATGAGATAACAAGCAGCAAAGTTTGATTTCTACCATTCATTTCACTGTAATTTCAATCTTTGACATGACCTTACTCAGTCAACATTAAATATATAAAGGTTACATTTTCTCAGAATATTCTTTATCATATGAAGAATGATTGTTTTTGTAGAAAACAGCACATCACAAAACAAAATGACTTTAGCTGGGTTTTCACAGAGAGGGTCACATTTGTTCAGACAGCATGGTCAATATACAATATGTATTTTGTTTGTTATAATAAGTGTGACGTCAAGAGACTTCCTCATACAACAGCTGAAAGCAGCGGTCAGTGTGTGAAAAAGCTCATCATGTCTATTGCAACACCTTACTGTGATGCTGACTTTAAGGTGCACTGAACAACATGAAGCATTACTATATTAATAACTGCTCACTCAAAGCTGTAGAACACAAATAGTGTACGTGAATTCAGATACCGCCAGACACTACTGGGTTGTGAGGAACGTTCCAGTTATGTCACGGTTAAAAATTTGTTTTCATATTTCATGTGTGTGTGTGTGTGTGTGTGTGTGTGTGTCTGCGTGTGTTTTCAGTTTGATATGCAAAAAACATACAAACATAAAACAGATTTTAGCTGCCTATCTGAATAAATGCATAAGCATTATTATGTACAACAGGCACTTTTATGCCCCAGGGGTTGATTTTCATCAACAACCAACAAATGTAGTCAAGTTTTTAATGTTTCTGTTATAGAGAGTTATGATTTCCCCCCTATACTTTACTATCAATGCTTGAATAAAATGTATTGTTTCACCCTTTTCCTATGTCCAGACTTTATAATTATTAATATGATGATGTACACTATTGTTCAAAAGTTTGGAGTAAGACTTTTTTGTAAAAGAAAAAAAAATAATGCTCACCAAGGCATTTATTTGATAAGAAAATACAGTAAAAGTTGTAATATTGACATAATATTGCAATTTAAAATAACTGATATTTGAATATATATTTTTATATATTCATATATATATATATATTTTATATATTTATTTGAATATATATTTTAAACTGTCATGCAAAGCTGTGCAGGAAATGATATAACACAATGTTTCTAAGAAATGACAGAATTATCCTGTGCTGAATCTAGACATTGTTAGAAATTAATGGACAAACGAATATTAATGGATCATCTTACAAATAAAGTTTCATTATTGGCATTGATAGTCCCAAAAAGAAACTTTAACATCCATGAAACCTTTCTATTGGACAAAATGTTCTTTATTGTAGAACAAAAATGTGCCTTGGGTTATTAAAATATTCTTCACATTACCAAAGCAATGCTTCTTTCAATAACTTTTTAGTTAAAAGTTCTTTGCGGAAACCAAAATGGTTCTTCTATGGCTTCTCATTTATTGCTAGGAGCGCTTGCACAGGTGAAAGACCGAGGTTAAGAGAGTTTATATGCCAGACTGAGAGCAAGCTGAGTGTGTTTGAGGTTTGATACTAAAAACAAATGCAAACACAAGTGTGAGGAATGGCATGCATGTGTGGGAAGGGGTTTTATCTTGAGCAGTAATGATCTCAGGACACACAGGACTGCAGCCGGACCCTCGGAGCGCGACTGAAACAGCATCTGCTTCAAACGTTAAGCACAGACCCCGAGGAAGAACACCTTCCATTTAAATGAAATGCCAGATTTAATGTCTCAGAGTCATCTGAGATTGATATTTAAGCTGATATTTTTAATTTTCCAGACAAAAGGCAGGGCTACATTTACAGAAAGCATCTGAAATAGCATCAGCAATCAGTCACTCGCAATGAGTCCTCCAATATCCCTCATATTAATGTGCACATCACAATCAGGAAGGAAGCAGGCAAGCGTGCACTTCTGACACCTGGAAATTACACGCGCTGGCATCCTGACATACGAGGGCTTTCTTAAAAATATATTTCATGTAAATGTAAAATGAATGAGGACAGGAACCTTGGTTCAAAGTGCACGACTGCAGCATGTGTGCGAGCGGCCATTTAAACCCCGCTGCTGGCCTGATGTATCACGTGAGGAGAAAACGACGTGCAGAGCAGCTTGCCAAATGAGAGAATTATGAGGATGAAGTTCCACAAGACTATATACAGATTTAAGCAGTAACTGATGTAACAGAGGAAGGTCAGGGAAGGGTGACATTCCAGACGAGAGTGTGTGTGTGTGTGTGTGTGTGTGTGTGTGTGTGTGTGTGTGTGTGTGTGTGTGTGTGTGTGTGCATGTTTATGTGGTTTATGAGGACACAATATTATTGTCATTATTTGTATAATGACATTGGTATGACATAGGTATTACAAGGAGAAGGTGATTTATGAGAACATTTTCAGTGTCCCCATAATTCAAAATGCTTATAAATCATACAGTGTGCGTTTTTTTGGGGAAAGTTGAAATGCACCGTCTCCTGTGAGGGCTAAGTTTAGGTGTAGGGTAGGTGTAGGGCAATAGCACATACAGTTTGTACAGTATAAAAACCATTACACCTATGGAAAGTCCCCGTAAACCATAAAAACCAACATGTGTGTGTGTGTGTGTGTGTGTGTGTGTGTGTGTGTGTGTGTGTGTGTGTGTGTGTGTGAGCGTATTGTGAATTGAGCGTATCAATGAGCGTATTGTGAATTGAAAGGCTGCATGTTTGTGAGAAACAAGTTCATCATTAATTCATTATATCTTTATACTCTTGCTTCTGGCCAAAAGCAGTGTTTGATCCGTACATATTTCTCTCCTGATTCAGACGAGATGACATATTTACTGGAGAAAGCATTATTATCGATAGAGGACTCGTATTGGCTGGAAGCAATGGTTAGAAGTTAATAAATCTTGATGGATTTGTTTCTTACAAACATGCACTTGATTAGCTTGAGTCGTGTGGGTTTCTTGTGGATTATTCTTCTCATTCATACATTAAAGAGATATGGAAATGTGTAGCCAGTACATTCTTCAAAAATCCTCCCTTGTTATTTTAGTATCATTTAAATAATATTATATTTTGTTCATGTTTTAAATTAGATTTTATTAATTGTTTTCTTATTTAAATTGTGTTAGCTTTACAAATTCTCTCTCTCTATTTATATATATATATATATTTGTCAACACAAATACATCCTGGTTTTATGGAAAAAGACTCCACACTGTACTCCAAATAATCTCAAATATAACCAATTATAAACATGTGCTAAAATAAATACAATTATAATTACCATAGTGCATAATTGCCATATGTAGCTTTCTCTGATATCTGCTTGCAACGTGTGCTGGTGTTTCCTGCGGGCAACAATAATTAATAAATGACTAAAAAAAACACAGCATCAAATTGGAACTAATTCATTCTAAACACAACTATAAAATAATGTATGTCTATATAACTCATGTATATACTACACATCCCTTCATCACAGCTTGCTAATGTGAGAAGCTATGAACTCAGTGAACTCTGAACAACCATCTATTCCTGGTGCCCTGTAGTAAAACTAACATGCACTTTTACAACAGCTTTGATTGTGACTAATCCAATCACATTTTAGAAAGTAGTTTTGCCTACATCTGTGCTACGCGCTGCGTCGTTCTGCAGTAATTGAGCGGCTCTAGTCGCACAGAGGTCTCGGAGAGAGAGAGAGAGAGAGAGAGACATCATTTAAAGGCAGACAGAATGAGATGAGCTACTGTCAGACTCCTCCGAGCGTGGCCAACATTGTCATCTCTCCCAACCTATCCTCATGTGCGCTGATGTGCATCTTGGAATGACAAGATCTTCCTGTCTTCCTGTCTTTCCCTCCCTCTGGAGTCAGTCAGTATCCGGGAGGCATCAGTCTTGCATCACTACGCTCAATCAAAACCTGGTCAAGGAAGAGCCGCATAATGTGACAGAGGCAATGTCTCTTTGATGCCGTCTCGTCAGCCTAGTGCCAAGAGAACCAGACACTCTGGGTCTAAATGGATGATTGGAAGATGAAGAAGAAGAAGAAAAGAAAAAAAGAGCAAGAGGGAAATCACTTAGACAGACACACTCTCGGCTGTATTAGATATAATCCCGGCGCTGACCTGTATGTTGGCTCTGTTTGATTAATTGGCCTTAGTTTTAATTAGCAGGCCCTTGAAGACCGCCCGAATCCAATGAAAACACGCAACATAACGTAATGAAATAAAACCCCGAAATGAAGGTATCACGGTCTCGTATGATAATATCAGCTCATCACATTTCGATCATTTTACCTGCAATCCTATCCACGCTCATTGCCCTCCATTATAAGGCACAAATTAAAGTGGAGACAAACAGATAATAATTTTTGTGGTTATGTAATGTCATTTAAAGGCTAATGCAATTTATAATAAACCTGATCATGTTGTAAATTCACAGATGTGCTCTGGAGGTGGTGTCTTAATTTTCTGCGTCTCCATGTTGTATACACACTGCCCTCTAGTGTGTCTGACGGTGCAGTCGGCGTTGGTGGAGAGCTGTCGGAGTGAATGCCAACTCGTGAGGATTTGACAGTTAAAGCCGTTTTGTACGTGCCACTCAATTTTAGAATACAATCATATATGTATATATGTTTTATGAATGTGTACGGGAAATAAATAAATGTAATAAAAAAAATATTTATATATACATGATCTATATGATACACACACACACATTTGGTATAATTTGCCTAACTATAATTTTAGGCAAATGAAAGAGTAATTAGCGTGTAATGTGATTATATAAGTGTAACAATCTATTAAATCATATCCAGCTGCTCTTGCAGTCATGTTAACAAACCATCCATATCCTGTATGGTCAACTAATTTCATGCTATAAATCCATTATAATTTTCAGGAAAAATAGCTGATGTCATTTTTCAAAATGATGTAAACAGACTCAAAAAGGGCAGGAAAACAGAAAAAAATGGAAAGTGACAATTAATGACACTAAAGATACATGTATGTTCATTTTTCGAAAGATACAGCAAAAGGTCATCTGAGGATACCGTGAATGAGGAAACCTGAAACCGCGTTTATGTCACAGCGTGCCTCTGTTTCCTCTAATGACTGTGAGTGTGTTCTTTCTCTCAGGGAGAAGAAATTAAACTTCACCACTATTATGTCAATGTTTACTTAACGACTTTTCCAAACAACAATCAGCACAGAATTAAAAACACCAAAACATTTTTTTAGTTGCCAAGAAGTGACATTTTATGTAACTAAGTTACCATTTCAAAGGCAAACGAAACCAAACTTTAGGGAAGCTAGGCTTCGATTGCATTACAGAAGTCTCTCTTTTAGCAGATTTCGACATTTTCCTTCATTCAGTCGGGTTAAATGTGGCAGATGTCTTCCGGCTTTCTTTTACTCACCGTTGGCTTCAAACTGAATAGCTCAAACACCACAACAGAACTCAGCATCCTCACCCATTTTCACACCTATGTTTGCTTCTCATTAACATGTGCATGTTATATAACAGATCTTGTTATGTATGGGTTCAGAGCTTCATCTGTATGGACACGTTTGACCCTGTACAACACTGTCCAACTCTGTACATACACATCACATTGATGTACACAGATTGATTCAAATAAAATAAAATGTTAATACAGATAGTTAAACAATTATTTTGTATTATGTAAGAACAATTATTTTATTTGAAATATGTGTCTTTGCTTAACTGATTATAATATTTATTTATTTATTTGTTTTTATAAAAATAAAAAAATGGTGCCATGACCCGGATCTGAACCAGGGTTGCTGTATTATAAAAAAAAAAATAATCATGTTTTAACATTAAAAATCTGCATCTAGTAAAAGAATAAATCTACTAAACCCTTTTTTTATGCAAAAATACCTGACATTTACATTTTGCATTTTTGTCACATAAGATGGTTTACTTGTAAAGCTGTTTTGGAAACTTTTTGACCATGAGTGGTCATGGTCAAAAAGTTTCCAAAACAGCTTTACAAGTAAACCATCGTATGTGACAAAAATGCAAAATGTAAATGTCAGGTTTAATAAAACTCAACCCTTCAGACATGAAAGCGTGTGTCTGTTGTTGAAGAAAGACCCCAATCTGAGGTGAAACTGAGGGTTTGAGTTATGTATATGTCTGTGATTTTCTATTCTCTATTCTGATGAAAAGGGGAAAACCATGTTTCTTTGAAGGTCACTGCTAACATAGTAAATCTGTGTGTCTGATCCACTTGGCTTTTTGCTTCATTTGTTTCCTTCAGCTGATTGATTTTAATTTGGAAATGGAGCTTTAGTACGTTTAGTTCTGTCTGTGAAAGAAAAAGGTCACTTCAGGATACGGTGACGTAAGACAGAACTGGAAACTTTTGCCTGCCTATTAACACCATGATTTTGTTCCAAGATGGCAAAGACTGTACGAACCACTTATTGCTCAATCAAGACATAGAATGTTCTAGGCTCCTGTGCAATCCTGCTTTACACACAGTTATAATCTCCAACTGAAGGGCCGCTATTTTCTTTGCTTCTTTTCTTTATATGGATAAGGAAAACATTATCTGAACTTGCAACCGGAGTGTAAATGAGATCAAGATGGATTTGATATCTGCTTTCTGTTTGCAGCGCTGTAAACCGCAAGCTTTTCGAGCCACTGAGAGCCAAGTCCAAGACATGAGGGGCAACGTTAAATGAGATTTCCTGTAGCATAGCACTGGTTGTGGCTAAAGGCATTAAACCAGATCAAATCTTATAAACCTCTGCTAGTAAGATTTGATGTGGATTACTGACAGTGATAAATGATCTGTTTGAAATATAATACAGCACTTTAAGCGTTGTAGATAGCTAGGTGGTTATAAGAAATGCTGAAAGTGTTTTCAAGAACTTGACAGCATTTTATCAGACAGTTGTCACTGTGGCGAGTTTACGCTGTGGCTCTGAATTCTCTAAAATAAAACCTTTAGAGTGGAAGATAAAGCCAGAATATGACATTTAAATCACTGTAGACTTGCTGTAAATGTTTTCCTGTGGGACACGGTGCATTATTGAATCAAATTGAGAACAAATTCGGTGACTCGTGCGGAGAACTGATGGAAATGTAGAGTCACTTTCAAGCTCTAGAGAAAAGTGGCCTGCCAATGTTGTTAACAAAGTGCTAAAGTGTTATATGAAAGCCCAGCCTTATCATGTCACCTTCAAATGGCGGTCATGTCTAAGCACATTTATAATTCAAACTCTGTCAAAAAAAATTGAAATTAGTTACAAGGTCAAGTTTTACCAAATACTGCATTCTTATGTGATAAGGATGTCTCTTAAAAATATTACCGGCCCCATGCATATTTTAACGATATTGCATACAGTAAGGTAATAGAAGACATAAAAGACTAGAACACCTTTTATGATGAACATTTCGGTGGTTTCTATTAATTTGAGCCAGCTTTGCTTATCTTTGTTCATATTAACAAGCAAAATTGGATGTCCTCAGGTGATGTTAAATTATAGGTCCAAAAGGAACATTCACGTGAGGACAAATTACAGGATAACAAGAAGAGGAAGAAAATGTCATGTAAAATGACCCTCCCCATCTCCATCACAATGAATTGTGCACAGTGTTATATATTTGAACACTGTTTATTGTTTCAGTGCCTGGTTCACAAGGAATTATGCAAATTAAGGAAGAATACAAACATGCCCCAAAATTTGTGTGTCACTTTGCCCCAGCTTGGACTATATGCAAAAATCCCATTATGCATCAATGACAAAAAGGAATGTTCATGATATTAAACAACAATAATAATAATAATAAAAATGATAATAATACATGTATATCATTACAAAAATAAATATTTTTGAACGTTTCACCATATAACATTTAACAACTTCAATCAATATTTTAGTAGGTTTATTGATCTTGACAAATTCGCATGACAAAGAAATTGCGTACTAACGAGTAGCTACTACATGTTCCTGTGGCTCAGTGGTTAGAGCATTGTGTTAGCAGTGCAAAGGTTGTGGGTTCAATTCCTAGGGAACACACATACTGACAAAAAACATATAACCTGATTGTTCTGTAAGTCGCTTTGGATAAAAGCGTCTGCTAAATGCATGAATGTACTAAATTAAAAAAAAAATTGGAAGATTAAAAAGTATTTTTTATATAATATCGATGTTTGTAGTATGAATGTAATCCAGTCATACTACAATCATCATGTTGTCATTGTAATGTGACTTACGGCGTCAGATGCGTCGCTTCACTGCCCTTTACAACTCCTCTCCTGTGGCCTCATGGGATAGTAAAGTGTCCATCAGATACAGGCAATCAGATTCCTGAAGTGGGAAGTCACCCGGGACTTTTTGCCTGCTTCTCTATGAATACTAGGAACTTGAAGGTGCTACTCATTTCACATGCTGTTTCTTCTACATAACATTAACATGGCCTTTGCCAACAAACTGTTATATGGGTTATATGGTGCTGTTATATGGGTTTTGAGGACCTTATATCTTTAAGAACTAACTTAGCCAAGTTTGAAAATCAACTAAACCAGTATAAACTAGCAAAGCCTAGCAGGGATGTATCAAACATACAGGAACACTACTTAAAAGATGCCAAAAGAGGTGCAACTGATTGACATCTCCGTAATCAATGTGCAAGTTAAGACTTGTGATTCAGTGTGATGAATCCTTGAAAACCTGACACAGCTAAATTTGAATTTGAAGTCATAAGACCATCCTGGATGATTTAACTGATGGGACAATGCTGCTTTTTAAGCTGCATGGAGACCTCAGCTGGCCGGGGAAATTTTAGAAGCAACACTTCATGAGAGTTAGACCATGAAGGGGGATTTCCCATTACACCCCAACAACTGTTTCTGGAGACAGACAGATGAAGAGGGTCACCCACATTCAGACAGCTGGCTGGTTATATCCGATAAGCAGGGGATGTTGAGAGTTGAGTTATGTTGTTCTGATGAATATCCAACTCTATATTCAGCATCTTTGTTTACATATACAGCCTACATCCAGAAAAAAATGGATTTTGGATATCAGAAATACTTCGGACAGGTGGTCATTGGTGGATTTCACATACTGCATAGTAATGGTTGATATGTTGATATTTATTAGACTAGAAGAACACTTCAGCTCGACCCCAAGGCAAATCAGCAAAGCAAGTATCTTCTATCCTCAATAACCATGTGCAATCACATCCTATTTCCCCTTGTTTCCCAGACAGCACTGATTAAATGTCATTCACACGTGTTGCACAGGAAATGCACACCTTGTAATGAGTCACGCTTCCCCTATAACCCGAAACATACTGTGAACAACCACCTGGAAGAACAAGATAAGACCATGCATCATCATGGCTCTGGTACACTGTTTTCTGCAAAAAGTGTAACATCTAAAGTCAATTTGCAACACAAACTGTCTTTCCAATCTCCAACATGAATTTGCGTTTTATAAAAGCCACCTTATCGGATTCGGATCCACAAACTGCAGACTCTAATGGCTTCTGGTGGTGATTGCATTATTAATGATATGTGGTTAAATTTATCCCGTCTCCTGCTAAACCCCATGCATATGCCTGAGATAATGACCAGCAGGAACTGCTGAGCCACCTACTGACTCACAGTTTCTCGTTGTCCCTGTTGGGCCAGGGGTTAATGACATAATTTCTATTCAGTCAGGCTGCTGAACTTTTCCTGGTAGTCAGGTGATGAGAGGGAAAGCATGTGTTAGAGCGAGCGTGCCTGTATAACCATAAGCTGAATCAGAAAGGACTGGCAGCAGCTCTCTGATCCTGGAAGTGTCACCAGATACACAGAGAGTGACTCACCAGAGGAGCGAGCGAAATAAAACGAGGGCTTTGGGGGGATGGTGTTACTCAGGGAATGGTATGCCAACCCTGGCTGCTGGGAATTTATCCCATAGAGAGCTGGGTCAGATAGTGTTTAAGGGGTCCTGACCAAGGAAAAAGGCAATTTAAAGACAGATTAAGCTTTTTGAGGTATAGCAAAAGTCAAATCCAGAATAAAGAGACCAAGTGAGACATCAAAGTACATGTTAATCTGGAAATTCTGTCACCATTCATGTCATTTCAAAGCTGTAAGTCTTTCCCACATTTTGAGTAGAAAAAATTGAATTATCTAATCTAAATGTCCAAGCTTTCACTCTCAATACATTGGATATGGTTGAAGACCAGTGGTGGCCATAAAATATGTCCTTATGATCACTGAACACGTATGTGCATTGTAGTCCCTAAACTGTTGGCTCATAGTTAGTGGACCTAACTCTGCCCCGGTATTTTACCATATCAGGTGACAAATTACTGTTGGAACTTCCACTGGTTGTCAGCAAATTGCTTCATTGCTGAATGCATACCGTGACTCTAGGGGTCAAACAACTAAAAATCAAGTTAAAAATCTTGAGGTGATTCTGGAGACAGACCTTAGTTTTAGTAGTCATGTCAAAGCAGTAACTAAATCAGCATACTATCATCTCAAAAACATTGCAATAATTAAAATGTTTTGTTTCCAGTCAAGATTTGGAGAAACTTGTTCATGCCTTTATCACCAGCAGGGTGGATTATTGTAATGGTCTCCTCACCGGTCTTCCAAAGAAGACCATTAGACAGCTGCAGCTCATCCAGAACGCTGCTGCCAGGAGTCTGACTAGAACCAGAAAATCTGAGCATATCACACCAGTCCTCAGGTCCTTACACTGGCTTCCAGTTACATTTATGATCGATTTTAAAGTACTTTTACTCGTTTATAAATCACTCAATGGCCTAGGACCTAAATGCATTGCAGATATGTGACCCTGAACCACAAAACCAATCTTAAGTCGCTGGGGTATATTTGTAGCAATAGCCCATTGTATGGGTCAAAATTATCTAATTTTTTTTTTTGCCAAAAATCATTAGGATATTAAGTAAAGATCATGGAACATGTATATATTTTGCAAATGCATTACCGTAAATATATCAAAACGTAATTTTCATTAGTAACATGCATTGCTAAGAACTTCATTTGGACAACTTTAAAGGACATTTTCTCAATATTTAGATTGTTTTGCACGCTCAGATTCAAGATTTTAAAATAGTTGTATCTCGGCCAAATATTTTCAGATCCTAACAAACCATACATCAATGGAAAGCGTATTTATTCAGCTAGATCTATAATCTCAATTTCGAAAAACTGACACTTAAGACTGGTTTTGTGGTCCAGGGTCCCATATGCTGACTGAATATAAACCTAACAGACCACTCTGATCAATACTACCTGGTCTCATGGCATTTACGTACCTGGGTGCACTTTTTAGCGAGACAAAATACGTAACAATTACTACATTACTGCAGTTTACAAAAGAAACAAACACTATAGACAGTAAAACTCTGAAACCTTTTACTCCTTTTCACGTAAATTTACAGAGTTTTGAATAATAAAGCATATTTTTGCACAATTACTTGAAGAATATCATGTTACAACTTCAAAACAATATTAGAAAGCTGGGAGATTTTAAATCTGATGCTTTTGAACGTTAGCATCACACATATCCAGCTTCATATCGATGTGTTTTCACAGACGGTAAGTTTGTTCGGTAGCACCACGGTTCAACAAAGCAGTTCAAATCTACATATAAGGACGTTGAAATGGCACGGTTGCATCAACAAATATGTTTTTATATCAGTTTCACATTTGTTAACACTATCGGATCGGTATGTTTAGGGTTGGGTTTGGTGTAGGGCATATTTCCAACACGATAGAGCATTAACGTTTAGGGACAGACCCCGGATATTTGAATTCTGAAAAGCCACAATACGTTTCTGTAGCAACGTAATAAAAACACAGCAATATGTACCTATATCTACGTAATATAAATGTGCAGGGTTCACGTATTTAACCTGTGTTTTAGCACCACTCAGTGAACATTTTTCTTTGAAACTGCGGTGAAACGTGCAGTAGGGTACGTAAAACGGTGTCGCACAGAAAGTGCACAGAGGTACACATTTTTATGAGACAAGGTTGGATCAGTAGGATCGAGTTAGAAATGCCAAGGGTTTCATACAAGACAAGGGGAGTCCGCTTTTAGCTATTATGCTGCCCACAGCTGGAACCAGCTTCCAGAAGAGATCAGATGTGCTAAAACATCAGCCACATTTAAATCCTGACTCAAAACTCATCTGTTTAGCTGTGCATTTGTTGAATGAGCGCTGTGCTACGTTCAAACTGACAGCACTGCATTTTATGTGTAATCATTTTTATTTTTAACTGTTCTAAATAGATTTAAAATACATTTTTAAATCATTGTAAAAAAAAATTATTTCTGTTTTATTGCTTTTATTTGTATGATTATTTGACTTCCTTTTATGTAAAGCTATTTGAATTACCATTGTGTATTGAATGTGCTATATAAATAAACTTGCCTTTCCTTGCCTTCAATGCTCATTTTTGTCTGCTTAACTTTGTTGCGTCACCAATGTTCTCTGTTTTGTTGGTGCTGCAACTCACCAACCCATGCTTAAAATGAACAATGTCCGGTCGCTTTGTCACTGTGAATCACGAGTGTGAATGCCTCTTTATGAGTCATTACTTAGTAAAATGTTCTTATATTGACTCTCAAATCTAGTTTGTTCTTGTACACTTTGAAGCTCTTCAGGTTTGACACTGATATACACTGTTAATTGATTGTTTATTATTCAATCACAAAAAGTTTGAATGTGCAGAAGAGAGAATGAAAGCTCTTAAAGGGATAGTTCACCCAAACATGAAACTTATGTCATAAATGACTCACCTTCATGCCGTTCCAAACCCGTAAGACATTTGTTCATCTCGAGAACACAAATTAAGATATTTATGATGAAATCTGAGAGTTTTCTGACCCTCCATAGACGGCAATACAATTGAAACAAATGTTACCAGGCCCAGAAATGTAGTAAGGACATAGTTATGGTACTCTCGTGAATGGCAGCGGACGTTGAAGAATGAAGGGAATAACCATTGAATAAAGTTATTTTTGTTTTCTTTGTGCACAAAAAGTATTATCATAGCTTCATAAAATTACAGTTGATGACATATGGACTACTTTACCAATGTACTAACTGTGTTTCTGGATCTGAGAACATTTCAGTTGGATCACTTCCAGAGACAATCCAAATAAATGACTATGGCTGGGTGTATGGTGGAGGATCTGTCCACGTGAGAGATGTGTGGTACACTGGTGACTCACTATAGGAGTGCCCCGGTGGGCTAAATGTGATGTTGTAACAGAGCCAGGTCCACACCCTTCTTTCTCTTTTGCTGGTCACACCCTGTGGAGATACACTGACCATCCCAGCACTGTAAATAACCTTTGTGCTCTCAGCCAAACCACTTCCAAAGACGGAAAGAGAGAGGAGCACTCACGTGAAGCACAATGTGACTCAGTGTCAGTCAAGATACTTGGAAAATAACAGTGAAAATGCTTGCCTTGGTGGAAATCTCAAGTAGAAAGCGGCTGCCCTCTGTAATTTAGTGTGTTTGCTCCATTTGGGCTCTGGCTGGAAAGGTTATGTAACTATACTCCGCAACTCTTTAAAAGGTTTCCTCAGGGGCAGCGTTCCTTAGTTTCATTTTATTTTTATCTGATTCATTTTCATTTTCAATTAGAGGTGCAAGAACCCACATAATATGAAATATGGAAGAAGGGACAAACATGCTCCAACTGCTTATGAAATGTACATATTTGGCAGGTGTGTGTGCACTGTGCAGATTGCCTGTTAATTATTGTTGTTTGCCAATACCTATATGTGCCTAGTCTATATTAGACAAATGGCAGCAGAGAACGATTATTTATCTAGTTAATTATAGGTAGAAATGTCCAGTTCAGTAGCATGAAGAGACACATTTGGAATTCCAAAAACTAAACAAAAAGTACTGCATAAAGATAATCAATAAATAGGCTGCATGAATAACCATGTTCCCGGGTTTTACCCTAAGGTGATACATAAACACAATGGCACTGCTCCATTGCTTCTTTTGCAATTTTAACTTCTATGGCAGCATCTTAACTCAAAAGGAACCGTTTAAGTGACTGATTTAGAGCTCTATTCATTCATGTAGGCAGCCGACATCATGCAAACTGTGCTAGCAATACAGTACTTCAATAAGCATTTAAATATATATCACAAGCAAATAATGGTCAAATATTTTTTTTATTAGACATAGTTTATTAATACTTTTTTAAGCTTCATGTTTGGCGTTTCAGCCTTTATCACAATAAGACAGATCAGGGCTGTGTTTCCCAAGAGCATTGCAAGCTTTTAAGGGAAAATACTAAAGCATGTAGGTAAACCATAAACAAAAAATAATATTCTTTTCACAGGTAATTTTCACCTATTTTGAGTTACACATTATGTTGTGTTGTGTTTTAAGGTTAAAGGAAATGTCCATAACCGCTAGCCCCACCTTTAAACCAATGGTGAATAAGCAGATATGAAGACATATGCATACGAGTGTACAATTTTTGACAAATTAGCCACCAATTTACCAAAATGTTACAAATTGCTATGCGAGAGGAATAACCTTTGCACACCTAACGTCTTAAATGCCTATGTGCCTGATTGGTTTCGGAACAGAGACTGTTTTAAATCACATGATGATAAGCCACACTGTATAAAGTTCAGTTGATAGTCTGTATACTTCTCATAGCCTTGGGAGTGTGACGGAAATAGCCCTGGAGTGAGTTACAGTATGCGTGCGTGCCACTTTCAAATATGCTTGAGTATAACAAAGGTCATGCAAAAAGGCTTTCGTATTTTCAGTCCTCTAACTTTCGTTTTGATCTTTTAATATTCAATAATTCTCTCACTTTAGAATATAATAAAATTGTGTATCTGCAGAACCAGCAACATACATCTTCAAAAAGAGAATTACATTCATTTGGTTTGTAATTAATTTATCTTGTTTGGACATAAACTTTTTACAGAAGAACAAGAACATACCGATTAAGCATATTTTGTGCGTTCCTTCCTTAAATTTGTCCTGTATGGCTGAATATAGTCAGTAGTGTGACATGCATGAAAGGCCAGCAGGGTCTATAATCTACTGATTGATGTTGGCGGATACATTTCAAAAGAAATACCAAATGATAAAGTTCAGATTTGATGATCTTCTCCACTACCAAATTAGGGGGACATTTCTACTTCAAATGCCACGTGTGAATGCGGGAACGATGAGAATGAAGCTCTGACAGTTTGTTCCCGACGTTTTAAAGCTCGGAGTGTCATCCTGAATGGAACGGTTCCAAGTTCAGTAAGTGGAATTCCCCGACACGACTGGCTAAAATTACAACTCCTCAGTCAGTCAGTAATACTCCAGCACCACCGCGAGCGACCCATGCGACACGGTCACATTACCTCTGCAGTCGTCTGAATACTAAACCTTCCTAATCAAGTGTAAATAATGATGCTTGCACACCTGTCAAACCCATACGGATTAATCCTGGTTTTAAATTCCCAGCCGAGGCCAAATTAAAAAATCATAGATATCCCTAAAACAGAAGGTGGTTCTGAATACAGCTGCATAAACGATTCCTTAAATAGACGGCAGTCACGCAGCAGGCGAAGATGCGCTATGAGAACAATGCCTGCTAGACAGCAGCATATGCGTGCTCGAGATTTATGCCGTGATAGAGGAACTTAGCTGGCTGCCTGTGGATTGTCAGCTCATTGCCTATGACCAATGCTTTAGCGTTTGCGGATTGTGAAGACATTCGATGCAAATGGGGCAATTTGCATGGGACAGATGCGATGCCCCGTGCAACAAAGTAATCCAATTTCCCAGCTAAATGCATATCTGTAATGCCTCTGTATTGCTCTACTAGTTGAAATGTGCTGAGAGGTGCTGGGTGTTCCGGCGATGTGTAATTCAGTTCTGGGATCTATGAATGGGTGTAATTTCAGGCTCAGATTTTGGAGTTATGTGTCATGTTTCTGTGGAAACCAAGATAATAGACAACATAAGTGCAGGCCAAGACTCTGCTCTATATGGGTGTTTCTTCTATGGCCACTTATGGTCATGCAGGCTTTTAGAAAATAAACTGACTTAAAACACTTACACTACAGTTTCCAACAGTGGAAATACGTGGAGAATTCTGTGATATCATCTGAACCAATAATTATAATGTCCGTCCACCATATCTCAAATGAGCTATTTAATTATGTGATAAAAATTACATTTTAAATATTTTTGCAAAACAATTGTAACTGTCTTTGTCCTGCTAAATCTAGTTTAATTGATAACACTGTTTATTCTAATTACAATTATTTCCCCATATCTAACACAATTAGAGATAATTTGACAAACTTGCACAATATATATATATATACACATACACACATACATACAAATACAAAAACGATCTAATTCTAAGCTAACTCAAAATACATAAAACCATTTAAAAATATATAACAGTATAAGAATAGTGCAAAAATATAACATAATATAATAAATATAATATATTAGCAATATCACAGAAGAAGTGAGATATGGCTGTATATCGCCACGGCTGGGATTCGGCCGTAGGCACATTTCTTATTTTGTCATAAACTGTAATTTTGTCAAAATAAATGTGAAGTGGGTGTATTATAATGGCAATAATTATAACATTAATAATTATTATAATACATTATTAATTACATTTTATTAGCCGTTTGGCCGCATCTTTGGGCCTTTTATGTATAATTCAATTAATGTGCAGTCAAAGTGTGTATATTTTACATCTCTGATGTATCTCATGTACTAAGATTTTAGGTTTACAATCATGTTTTAAATTAACTCTAAAGCTTTAAATGTTTACAGAGCACATGGACTGTATGTTTCATTATGTGATTGCTGTCATTTCTGGGTGAACTGTCCCTTTAAACATTTCCCTCGTTTTGTCTACAACCAGTTTCAGCAGAGCGCTTTCCGATCCCATAAAGGACACATACTCTCGCCGTTCCAAAACGTCCTCTGCTCTGCTTGTGACAAGATACACGCAGAAAGCCAAGCATCATAATTAGATTAGAATACTGTGTGAAAACACTGGCTCGGCCTATTGCTGCATATTGACATTGACAGCTGCCAATACAATGAGCAATGTTACCGTCATCTCAGAAATGGGAATATACAGCTCTGTCAGATTGAAGCTCCTCAAGGCCAGATAGGAAACTCGTGTGGGAGGGAGAACGACAGAGCACAAAATCATAAAGCCACTGATACATACAGACACTATGATATTCATGAGCTCACCGTCTGGCGCATTCACGGGTGACATGCAATAAACATGTAGACAACGTCTGTCCTGAAGATAATGTCGTTTTATTGACTGGGCTGTGACCTACAGGAAAGAGCAAAGGCTTGACTGCTATAGTTTAACCCCGGAGAGGGTTAAACGGGGGTTAGTTTTACATCCACATCTGTCCATCTGATTGGCTCGTAAGCTCTCGGGAGTGCGCTACAGAAAGAGGGCTTAGGATCACCCACCAGGAAGACTTGAGTGATAGCGTGATGGCTTTTTCCAGGTAATGTGTTGAGATTTTCTCTCCCAGGTGAATTACCAAGCTTAAAACTGCTGTTTAAAATTCACACGGGTGCATGGAGGAGGACAATCAGTGCCTCTTTCTGGCTGAATCTATATAGGTGTGGAGCATTCATATTCATTTATGCAGGCAGCATTGCCTTAGTTCTCTTCCCAGCAGCTCTCCTTCTGAGAAACCAGGCAGCCGAGCTGGAAATCTCACACCTCCAGCTCTGTAACAACCAATCGATGTCCGGAAATAATTTGGAATCTAGAACTATTATGAGAAAATCCAACACTGTTATGTAAGCCTTGCAAACAATGTCTGAGCAAATTGAGATTTCATAAATAAAAATACAATACTAAATAATACAAACAGTGATGGAAATGTGACAGACAAAATGCTTTTTCATATCTCAGCAAAAATGTGTCCGGACTATTATTCACAAGAATAGAAATACACAAATACACAATCTATTTATAAATTAAAATATACAGTTTATCATAAAACTGGATTGTTTTTTTGTTTTTGTGTGTGTGTGGTGTGTGTGTGTGTGTGTGTGTGTGTGTGTGTGTGTGTGTGTGTGTGTGTGCATGTTTATGTGGTTTATGAGGACACAAATTTGTATAATGACATGGGTATGACAGGTATTACAAGGAGAAGGTGATTTATGAGGACATTTTCAGTGTCCCCATAATTTAAAACGCTTATAAATCATACAGAGTGAGTTTTTTGGGGGGGAAAGTATAAATGCACCGTCTCCTGTGAGGGCTAAGTTTAGGTGTAGGGTAGGTGTAGGGCAATAGCACATACAGTTTGTACAGTATAAAAACCATTACGCCTATGGAAAGTCCCCGTAAACCATAAAAACCAACATGTGTGTGTGTGTGTGTGTGTGTGAGTGTGTGTGTGGTGTGTGTGTGTGTGTGTGTGTGTGTGTGTGTGTGTGTGTGTGTGTGTGTGTGGTGTGTGTGTGTGTGGGGTGTGTGTGTGGTGTGTGTGTGTGTGAGTGTGTGTGGGGTGTGTGTGTGTGTGTGTGTGTGTGTGTGTGAGTGTGTGTGGGGTGTGTGTGTGTGTGTGGGGTGTGTGTGTGTGTGTGTGTGTGTGTGTGTGTGTGTGTGTGTGTGTGTGTGGGGTGTGTGTGTGTGTGTGTGTGTGTGTGTGTGTGTGTGTGTGTGGTGTGTGTGGTGTGTGTGTGTGTGTGTGTGTGTGTGTGTGTGTGTGTGTGTGTGTGTGTGTGTGTGTGTTTCACCCCAAATGTAGTAGCAGTCATTTTAACTCAAATCTCAAAGGCTGTTCAGTGATTTTATGCTAACGAGACATCTTAGAAAAGGTCTCTTACATAGTAACATGAATATGTGTTGACATCTTTTGCTGGAAAATGACGGAAGTGATCTTAAAACATCTTAAAAATTGCACATTTCAAACTTTTCAATAGAGAAAGTGTTGCTGATTTAACAGAAAAAAAGAATGACAACTGTGCAATTTGAAATAAGTTGGACCTTCAAGTTCAGAGAAGACAATATAATCTGTACTTTGGAGGTCGAGAGTTAATGAAACAGTTCAGTTCAGTTAAGCAGTAATTCACGTAATATACTGCTGCAAGCCCAACTGGCCATTAATCATCCTAATTTAATAAATGCAAAAATAATGATGAGCCATTCGTTGAGGATGCTTACTTCTCCAGTTCATCACATTTAAACTAAATAGTATAAAACAGTCAAATCTTGTTAGGAAAGAAAAACATCACGCTACATAGAACAACAAACAGTTCTGATTACAATATTCTGACTTTAAATCCAGTTCCTCATTTAGTGTGTGTTTAATGCCATGTTGATGAAGTCATGCTTATGTTTTCCCATGATGCTCAAATATTTACTGAAAGTTCTGAATATAAAGTTTTATGTCTTTCAGATGATCTTTTGGAAAGCACAACTGAGATACAACTGTACATAATGAGTCGTTCTATATGAAGTACAATGAGGAAAAAAATATATTTTAGCAGCCTCTTCAGTTTCATGCCTGTCTAAATCCATGTTTCATCATTGTTAAAGACAAACACCTTTATATAAGCACTGCATCACTCTGCATAATTTTACACGTCGCTGCCGGGCGTCTTGGAGGCGATTTCAAAAGTCTTTTACTTCAGAAGTACAACTGTTAACCATTCAGCCATTAGACCCACAGGAAAGAACAATCATAATTGTATCTCAACTGTTATTACAGCAATCCGATTAAAGAAGAAAAAGACCCCGATCTCACACGTGTCGCGTCTAGAGTTAAAAATAAAAATCACAACAGATTCGCCAAATTCAGAGATTCAGTGCTTTCAAAACCTAATGTTATTCAATCCATGCTCATTTTATACCATTCAAAAGCTTGGGGTCAAAGTTTGGAGGTTTTTTCCCCGTTTTGAAAGAAACAAAGTAAATATTTTAGTTTTTATTAATTTAACTGATATTCAGCAAGAATGCTGATCAAAAGTGACAGTAAAGACATTTACAATGTCACAAAAGATTTCTATTTCAAATAAATTCTGTCCTTTTAAACATTCTTTTCATCAAATAAATCTGAAAAAAAATCAGTTTTCAGCATTGATAATAATAAGACCTGCTTCTTAAACAGCAAATCAGCATATTAAAGGATTTCTGAAGAATCATGTGACAGTAATGATGAAAATTCAGCTTTGATCACAGTAATAAATTACACTTTAAAATAGATTCCAATTGAAATCATTTAATGGTAATATTTCACAATATTACTGTATTTACAGTATAAAATAAATGCTAATTTGATGAGCATAATATACTTTTTAAAATATCTTACAAACAACTAATTATGAAATATAGCTATATATGCATACAATTGTCTCATGTGTCTATACTTCTAATAAAGTGTTATGAATTATGATGAACATGTGGTTAAAGATAAAACATTGCTTGCTCTTCTGGTGTAAACTGAACCTTTTTGAAGTAAATACTAACATGTCACAAATATATTATGAGTAAATGTGTTCAATGTGGGACTTTAACATGGTATGGTGCTTTACTAATAAAAGTCCCAGATCCTAGGACAGAATAAAACAGTAGAGGAAGTCATGTTGCACCCTTCCCCTTCAGAAGATATATTTGAGGAAGAGGTGGCTGAGCAGGGTAGAAAACCTGACCACATCTAACATACGGCATAAGATTTAACGCCACTGGGAACAGTAAGACAACTTTCTATGGTGTGGCATTATTAACAAAGTTACTGGATAATGAGCGGTGGTATTGTTTGTATGTGTGTAAATGTAACAGTAACCTCATTTCCCAAGGCAAAAGTTCTCAGAGGAGACCAATAAATAAATGAAATAAAACATCTGAGTACCCTCTCTGCTCATAACTGCTATTTTCAGCAATAACCATTAAAAATAATACACAACACTGCCTATGTTGGTGCGTATGGACAAACATGTGCAGTCTTTTAAAATGAAGTCAATAGACTCTTGGCTTAATATCCATCTGACAACATTATGGCTAAATTCCACAGAAGCTGCTGCATTGTTTCATCGACTGAGGCCGGTGCCCGATCCCACAACCCCACACTGCCCCACTGTGGCCGAGAACCACCACCGCACACATCCAAGCAGCTCCAGACATCTCAAAGACGACAACAAGAGGCTTTTCAGGTGCACATTATCAGTGACAGACTGGAAAAAGGCAGGAAGCAATCATTTTATTCAACTGAAGGGTTCACGACCTCTGTCTTAAAACACAATATGAAGAACAAAGAAGTGACATATCAAGCAAAAGCGGCAAACAATGAAGCGAGCCGTTAGGACCACGACAGAACAGCCGCTGAATCCAATCAGACTCGCCATTTCAAATGCCAAGGCAACAGTATCCACAACCTATCGCGACGTGTAACTCTTCATGACATTTTCATGCTATTCAGTGCAATTCACTTAGATATGGAAATGTGAGCCTGCTGATCTGATTTCAATAAATGTCATTCAAGATTTAAATGGGAAGAGAAAAGGCGTCTTGTGTCCTTTCCATATGAACTCAAGGAGGAATCTGTGCTGCTGAGGAGAGAGAGACAGATCAGGTGGTTGATGGGAAAGGCCCACACATCACAAAGATATATGACTCTGAGCTGACACTTTATGACACGGATGCTAGAGTTTGTGTTTTGAACAGCCGGTACTTTCTATTGCATCTTTTGACATTGAATTGGCTAAATCTTCAATCAAAGCCCTAACTAATCAATCAAGACAGATATGCATATGTTTAGCAATGGGAGAATAAAAAGTAATAGGGATGCCGTATATATCAGTACCATATCAGCCAACTATACAGTACTGTATATTGAATTAGACATGATTATTTCTACTATTTTTACATTTAGACTACTTTTGCTGCCCTGTAATGCTCATTTGAGGTTCATCTTTAAAAGTATTGATAAGTAGCAATGTGGAGAAGACTTTTAACCTGCACTTTCTCTCAATCCTGCAGAATCTATGCTGTGCTGCAGAAAAGAAGAGCAGAGTATATGATATGATATGAGATGGTAAACTAATGACTACATTTTAAAAATTTGGACACAATTATTCCTCCATCGCATTCAAAATGTGAGCACATTATGGATGTTCATTTCATGTTATATGATAATAATCAGACATTCATGGTGTTTATAAATATTCATAAGTGTTCATGTATTTTAACTACTAATTTGTTGAGCTATGGTACAGTACACTTTTGTGATGCCATAGAAGAACCATTTTTGGTTCCCCAACGAACATTTCAGTAAACATTTCCTAAAAAGAACCATGTTGAAGAACATTTTATCTAAAGAACCATTTTTCGACTATAAAGAACCATTTCTGCGTTCGAAAGGTTCCATGTATGTTAAAGGTTCTTCATAAGACCATTGATGCCATTAAATAACCTTTATTTTTAAGAGCGTAATGCAGGCTATAGTTAAAGAATAGGTGAGGTTTTTGGAACATTGTTAATAGTTTAATTGAAATGAAGATTAATAAATGGACCTCAGATTTACCTAAATAGATTATATTTTACTAGGCTTTCATGTTAACTGTATTAGGCTACATGACATTTACCCGTTAAGATTTAGGCCTATTTTTTGGCTGAAAGAAATATGCAGTAAATTAGAAGCTTTATAAACATAAATGTTGGTAAATCGCAGTATAGATTTGTCTACAATGTTAGATGCATTTGGAGATTTATATACTTCTTATTTGTCTTACTTTAAAGATGATATGGATCAGACGATGACAATACTCCAGTTAAATTATAAAACCGAAACTGCAAATGATAGCGAAATGATAACATAACTTATATCTAACCAGCAGCTGCCTCTCTTGGACAATATGACAGAATTAGCTCTCGAACTATAGCGCTTAACTATTGCAAAGAGCATTACTCAAACACAAATGAACCTTCTCCTGATCGTGGTCAGTTTTCCAGTTTAGTCATATTTCAGTTCCTCTCATGGGCTGATTCTTGTCCAGACTTCTCTTCCTGAGAAGCACAAATGCCCCGACAGACACTAACAGATTTGATGTGGCCTAGCTTCCAGGATTCCCCTTTTCTAAACAATTCTTCATTTTTCATAGGAGATATTACTGTTTCTGTTTTATGAGTCAATTCATTGCCAGATAGATAAAGCGTGTTCTGTAGTAGCTTAGACTACTGTCATCTGAGTTTAGACTCAATTTAGAATCAATATGTATATATATATATATATATATATATATATGATTCTGATCAGTGTTGAGGAGTAACTAGTTATATATATATATATATATATATATAGAATAATGAATAATGAAAATAATGTGCAATCAAATTACAGTTACTTATGGAAATGTTGTTAACAATTACAAAGGGGGTTACATCCAAATATTTCAAACACACACACACACACACACACACACACACACACACACACACACACACACACGCACACACACACACACACACACACACACACACACACACACACACACACATATGTTGGTTTTTATGGTTTACGGGGACTCTCCATAGGCGTAATGTTTTTTTACTGTACAAACTGTATGTGCTATTGCCCTACACCTACCCTACACCTAAACTTAGCCCTCACAGGAGACGGTGCATTTATACTTTCCCCCAAAAAAAACTCACTCTGTATGATTTATAAGTGTTTTGAATTATGGGGACACTGAAAATGTCTTCATAAATCACCTTCTCCTTGTAATACCTGTCATGGCCATGTCATTATATACATTTGTGTCCTCATAAACCACATTAACATGTGCACGCACGCACGCATGCACGCAAAAATCTATATAAATCACCTTAAAAAGTACATTAAAGAGCCCCGTCATCATTAACCAATGATAACAGACTAAATATCCACCTCATTCGGTGTTTAATTCTTTTTCTTATAAAATATCCCATTACTATGTTGGTGTGAGAAACCACTGCTGATGCAGTGTATGTGTGAACTGTCCTAATGAATCAAACTGAATCATAAACAATTTCAGATCTTTTTGCAAACCCATTTGATTGATTAGATCAAAAAAGTGATTCAGTTGTGAATCTGGCATCACTAGCTTTGATTCTAAACAACAAACAAACACACATGACTTGGTTGTTGATATATTATCAGAGAAAATGATTCTCGAGTCTGCATACGTCAATCCCGTTGACACATAAGGATTTATCTGCAATATTTACTAAGTAGTATTTCACTGCGGCTCGAGCCCCAGTAAAAAGGGTCTACTGACGCCTCTGGCAAGACCAGCAGACATTCACCCCATGAACTATACAAGCATCAGAGCAGCCTTTCTCTCACAGGATCAAACTGCTCATTCCTGTGCCACTTCCACCTAATCAGACTGCAAGGTGCTACAAGTACCAACCGCGGTTCTCAGTACAGAGATCATGAGTGTTAATGACTCATCTGTGCACACTGCTATACTGACACTATTGCTCTCTGTAAACATTGTTCATACGCTGCGTTAATCATCTGTAAGCTATGAACAGTGTCGTTGTCTGAGTCTGTTAGTAATAATCATTTGTCCCGTAGAGTCTTGTATTAAATGGTTTGTGGAGACACTTCTGCTGCTAGAAGAAAAAAATGATGCAATAAAATGGAATCAAAATGAGCAAATGATCAGCCTTCGAGTATAAATGCATTGTCTTCAGATTAAATCATGATTATTAAGGGCGGGTTTGTCTGTCAAAACATCATAATGACCTCTTTATTGCTAATGAAAGGAAAACGTTATCTGCTATTAACCCGCTCTAATTAAAGGTTCAGTTTAAATGACTTGGTCCAGAGCCGTGAGCACAACCCAACATGCCTGGACTATTAAACAGCTCTTGGACTGTGATAAAGACATCATTTCAGTGAGAAAACATCCGTTGTCCATGATCTTTTATATATTAGGTTGATAATAACATTCATTTGTATAGCATCTCTTAATGTCTCTTCCATTGTTTTAGATACAGCTTTTCAATTTGAAATCCTCACAAATATGTACCATGAAAAACTCTCACACACACACACACACACGCACGCACGCGCGCACACACACACACACACACACACACATGCGCGCGCACACACACACACACGCGCGCACACAGTGGAAGCAGGAGGCAATGCCTGTAGTTTCTCTTCCATTATATTATGGATATAATATGGCTGGAAATAATATGGCTAATGTTTTATTAGCTATGTAGGCTAATTCTTTTTCGGCGTGAGTAATTTTATTTAGTTTCTCCCATTATTGCAAACACATTGGTCTTACAGTGATTTCACCAAGTACAACATGTTCCTGGATCAACATCATTGAACAATATTCCAATCAACCAATCAGTATTTTTTTTTTCAAACACAGACACAGTAATTTGTGGAGCTGGTCACCTGTTTGTACAGACACAGCCAACGGAACTCCTTCAGCCTGAGATTCTTTCTTCAGATTAATTAACTGGTGCTGAGATGGTTAGGTGTATATTAATTTAGATGGCTGCAAATTAAAGTAGGAAGTCAGTCAGAACTGAATGAGATGTTTTTTTTAAGTGAAGAGAGAGATACTCTGCAGAGATTAGACACATTTTGTTTATTGAAGGACTTGATGGGCAGACGTGTGGTTCTGAAACAAATTCAAGAGGAAATAAACTTACTGACATGGGCATAAAGATGTCAGCTAATAAACTTGCATTACAACTGAACAAATTCACATTCAAAGAATTAAGCAGCTTTTCATTTAATTGAATTACTATAAAGGCAATAACAGCAATATGTTAGTACAGGGATGTCAAACTCTGCTCCTGGATTCTCTTAACACAAGGCAGAGAATAAAGACAATCCACTTACTTGGCACTCACGCACACATTACACTCAATATAAATGAAACAGTGATGACAGATTAATGTGAAGCTGCTGAACTATCACGCGGGCGCTGCTCACGACTCTCACATGAAATAATAGTAATTTATAGTAAATACTATAGTGTTTTTGAACATCTATATTTCTACAACTATAGGGTATATTATACAATACACTACAGTTTGCTGTAGTAAAAACTAAACTACAGTCTTTATTACAGGTTATAAGTTCACTATACTTAATACTACATTATGCTGTAGGATTCATTAACAAAGTGTTGTAAATTGTAAATTAACAAATTGTACTTTTCATTTCCGGCTTTGCTACCGTTCGGACGCTCTTGCTATTGCTCTGCGCTTTGCTCCCTATTTTTGTTCTTTTCTCAGATCTTTCTAAGATTTTTACTTCAGCAGATCAGCACAGTGCTCAAACAAGACATTTTTTTTTGGAAAAAGAGGACTTTTTGCCTCCCACTGCCAGCAGTTTACATTCCGGAGACCGATAAATACAGCTGTCTACATTCAAACAGATGAGAGAAAATGCCTACTTGCTGCACGAACTGCCACAAACTTCTACAAAGGATTGTGGTTCTTGAAACAAAGTTATTTGCTGGACTTCCAAAACAGACGGAACATACAGCAGACGGTCACCACGGACCCCCTCAGCATACAGCCGGTGAGTCCTGTGAATCTAGTGAATCTCAACAGTTTATACCAAGTGTAGAGGAACAAGCCGAAACTGATCGACGGACTAATCGATGGCACAAACAGGGAGCGAGACCCAAAGGCTCTCGAGACATCAGATTGTCACGAGTATCTCGTATTGCTGCTGTAGCATCCTCTACCCCAGATACGGCTATGACAAGACTTGTAAGCACTGGTATTCTACAACCCCCTATACATCTTGAGAACAGATTTGAAGCATTGATGAATGTGGATGAGGAATCCCAAAATATGACAAAACTCGGATCGAATCAGCCAGCAGCTAACATTGCTACTAACAGGCGCTCAAGGTCGAGCAGACAGCGGCATTCAGCTCAAAGCGCAGCCGAGCCCAGGACTCTGATAGTGGGCGACTCTATTATTAGAAACGTCAGAACCAGGACTGCTACTACCTGCTGCTTTCCTCAAGCAACCGTTTCTGACGTGAACAAGGAACTTCGGAGCATTGTGATGAACCACAAGACTGCAAATCGATCGTCATCATCCATGTGGGTAAGAATGATATACGGAAAAGGCAGTCAGAAATGCTAAAGCAAGATTTCAGTGAACTCTTTGAAACACTTAAAAGACTTGAAGTTCAGTCGTTCATCAGTGGACCACTCCCAGCAAGGGGAACTAACATGTTTTCACGGTTGCTTGGGCTGAATACATGGCTACAAAGAACCTGCAGTACAAAAGGAGTCAACTTCATCGACAACTTCAATATTTTCTGGGGCCACAGACAGCTGTTCAAACTGGATGGCCTCCACCCAAACAAACTTGGTGCAAGAGTGCTAAAAGACAATTTCTATTTCTCCCTCCGTCATCCTTCAGTGGTGTGTGCCAATCCACTCACACAGTCACCTGGACAGAATATGAGTGACCACAGGACTTCATATCAGCGTCCGAGTCATTATGTGGTTGAAGAATTCCACAAGGATACTGATAACGCCACACAGCCAAAACAAGCACTGCTCATGGACATCCCGGCTGAGCCCTGCCCACAGAGCTCATCACATGCAGACTGTGACGTATCACAACAGCTCCAAGACTCAGCACCCAAGGACAACTTTCTGGAAAACAGCCTGGGATGCCATGACAACACATTACAGTCACCGGAAACATCAGAGCTAGAGCCCCGCTCACCAGACACACTATCCCTCTCTCCAGCACCTGGACAGAATATGCCCCGCTCACCAGACACTCTATCCCTCTCTCCAGCATCTCCACTTCTAAGCTTTTCACAGAAAATGGAGGAATTGGTGTATGCTGGGACCAAACTCTCTGCAAGCCCGCAGATATCAACTAAAAAACGGCGGGCCCCCCAACCACCAAAGACTGTAGGCTCAGCTCTCCTGCCTCCTCCTGTGAGAGCTCTCCGACCGCTGCCACAACGCAAGGGCCCAAACCCTCCTCCATCTGCTGTAGGTGAACCAAAAACAACTGATAACAGCTCTCAGTGATATGTGTCGGGTCCCCGCTATACTAGCAGCAACATTCACAAATGTTTACAAAACAAGCGGGAACCCAGTGTGCCTGTAGCCTTCTCTATTTCTGTTTTATCACGTGATAGAAGGTCTAAGGCCTTCAAAAGGCGTACGGCTGACCCATCTAATTTGCGGCCTGTTATGCATCAGTCTAAGATTGCTGTAGAGACAAAATGTAATTCCATTAAGTTAGCATTTTTAAACACTCGCTCACTAAAAAATAAATCATTTGTGATATATGATTTAATAACCACAAACAACCTGGATTTTATGTTTCTAATTGAAACATGGCTGGAAGACAACTGCAGTGCAACAGTCCTCACTGAAACAGCCCCTCCTAACTTTAATTTTATAAGTGTCTGCAGGACTGTTAGGAGAGGTGGAGGTGTAGCTGCTCTGTTTAAAGATGTTTATCAATGCAAGCAAGTGTCATTTGGTCAGTACTTGTCTTTTGAATATCTAGGTATTGTGCTAAAAGGTGCCCCACGGATTCTGTTTATTATTATTTACAGGCCCCCAAAATACTCCCCAGCCTTTGTTGAAGAGTTCACAGAACTGTTATCAATGATTTCCTCAGAGTTTGACTGTTTTGCTATTGCAGGGGATTTTAATATTCACATAGACAATGCTGAAATCAAAACTACTAAAGAAATTATAACTGTTTTAAACACTTTTGACCTGATTCAGCATGTGCACGGACCGACACACAATCGTGGACACACTCTAGATTTACTCATAAGTAGAGGTCTAAACATTTCATCCATTGTCATTAAGGATGTAGCTCTGTCTGATCACTTCTGTATTTTCTTTGATATATTGACCTCTGTCACCACTGAATCTAGATCTGTCTCTGTCAGAAAGAGATGCATTAATGAGAACACTAGTGTGCTATTTATGAAGGCAATATCTTTAACACCAAGCATTTCTGCATTCTGCATTCTGGATTCATTTGACTCAAAAGTTAAGAATGTTATTGATGATATTGCACCGATAAAGGTCAGCAAGAAGAATGGCAGACAAAAATCATTTTGGAGAAAATCAACAGCAGTTCAGAATATGAAAAGACAATGCAGAAAAGCTGAGCGGATGTGGCGGAAGACGAAACTAGAAATACACTATAGCATCTATAAAGACAGCCTTCATGCTTTCAATTTGGAACTAGCCACAGCTAGACAGACCTTCTTCTCAAACCTTATAAACAGTAACTTAAACAACACTCGCACTCTTTTTGCTACTGTTGAGAGACTGACAAACCCCCCAAGTCAGATTCCCAGTGAAATGCTCTCTGACAGCAAATGCAATGAGTTTGCTTCCTTCTTTTCAGAGAAGATCAGTAATATCAGGAAGGAGATTGACACATCTTCCTGTAATACAGAGGTCACACAGATTCGACAGCAATCTCAAAAAGAAGTGACTATGTCTGGTTTTAAAACAATTGATAGCAAAATTTTGGAAGAAATAGTACAGCATCTTAAATCGTCAACCTGCTATCTTGACACACTTCCCACATCTTTTTTCAAAAGTGTGCTTAACTGTTTAGAAGCAGATCTCTTAGAAGTGGTAAACACCTCACTTCTTTCTGGGACTTTTCCAAACTCCCTGAAAACTGCAGTTGTTAAGCCCCTTCTGAAAAAGCGCAATCTTGATAACACTGTGTTGAGCAACTATAGACCAATATCAAATCTTCCTTTCATAGGTAAGATTATTGAAAAGGTAGTTTTTAATCAGCTGAACAACTACTTAAACTCAAATGGATACCTGGATAATTTTCAATCTGGTTTCCGCGTGCATCACAGCACAGAGACAGCACTCATTAAGATAATAAATGATATTTGCTTTAATTCTGATTCTGGCAAAATATCAGTGCTGGTACTACTAGATCTTAGTGCTGCGTTTGACACTGTCGATCATAACATACTTCTAGAGAGACTGGAAAACTGGGTCGGGCTTTCTGGGATGGCACTCAAATGGTTCAGGTCATACTTAGAAGGGAGAGGTTATTATGTGAGTATAGGAGAGCATAAGTCTAAGTGGACGTCCATGACATGTGGAGTCCCACAAGGCTCTATTCTTGCACCACTCTTGTTTAGCCTGTATATGCTCCCACTAAGTCAGATAATGAGGAAGAACCAAATTGCCTATCACAGCTATGCTGATGATACCCAGATCTACCTAGCATTATCTCCAAATGACTATAGCCCCATTGACTCTCTCTGCCAATGCATTGATGAAATTAACAGTTGGATGTGCCAAAACTTTCTTCAGTTAAACAAGGAGAAAACTGAAGTCATTGCATTTGGAAACAAAGATGAAGTTCTCAAGGTGAATGCATACCTTGACTCTAGGGGTCAAACAACTAAAAATCAAGTCAGAAATCTTGGGGTGATTCTGGAGACAGACCTTAGTTTTAGTAGTCATGTCAAAGCAGTAACTAAATCAGCATACTATCATCTCAAAAACATTGCAAGAATTAGATGTTTTGTTTCCAGTCAAGACTTGGAGAAACTTGTTCATGCCTTTATCACCAGCAGGGTGGATTATTGTAATGGTCTCCTCACCGGCCTTCCAAAGAAGACCATTAGACAGCTGCAGCTCATCCAGAACGCTGCTGCCAGGAGTCTGACTAGAACCAGAAAATCTGAGCATATCACACCAGTCCTCAGGTCCTTACACTGGCTTCCAGTTACATTTAGGATTGATTTTAAAGTACTTTTACTCGTTTATAAGTCACTCAATGGTATAGGACCTAAATATATGTCAGATATGCTCACTGAATATAAACCTAACAGACCACTCAGATCATTAGGATCGAGTCAGTTAGAAATACCAAGGGTTCACACAAAACAAGGGGAGTCCGCTTTTAGCTATTATGCCGCCCGCAGCTGGAACCAGCTTCCAGAAGAGATCAGATGTGCTAAAACATCAGCCACATTTAAATCCAGTCTCAAAACTCATCTATTTAGCTGTGCATTTGTTGAATGAGCGCTGTGCTACGTCCGAACTGACTGCATTATTTTATGTATAATCCTTTTCTATTTAACTGTTTTAAATTTCATTTTAAATCAATTTCTATATAATTTTAAATTTCCTTATTTTATTATTTTTAACTCCTTGTTATTTCACTTTCTTTTATGTAAAGCACTTTGAATTACCACTGTGTATGAAATGTGCTATACAAATAAACTTGCCTTGCCTTGCCTTGCCTTGCCTTGCCTAAATACTATAATATATACAGTATAATACACTTTACTATAGTGTGGTAAAAAAACGACAGTATTTACTATAATTTACTATAGTATTTTTTTCATGTGGGCCGTGATTTGCCATTCAGTTCTGCTTCTTGTTTCCTTAAAGTAAATATTCGGGATTTCCTGAATCGATATTGTTTCGTTAAATTGAAGATCGATTTAAATTGGAGAATCAATATTTTTGCCCAGCCCTAATATTTCAATAAATTTACAGAACAAGTTTATTCACCTCGAGCAGCCATCGTGTTAATCTGTTAATTTAATGTGTTTGCCGTTTTCGCTTGTTTCAGCGCAAACTGCCCCCTGTTGTGGCGGAGGAACATTTAAAAGTCGGGGACAATTTTCCTTGGGCGGAGCGACATGTGTCACCCCGCCCCATCGTCCAGACTGCACTCTGGTGTTACTCCTCCAACGCGCCTCATTAGCTGCCGATGATCAGCGTTCACTTGTACAGGACGAAATGAATTACTGTCAGCTGGGATACATCTTTCCATACAGGACACCGTTATATGTGGCCATCTGTCACGTTAAATGAACCGTCCTAGCGAGTAAACTGATGCGATGCGCATGAGAATCGCATGCGATTAATTGCACAGCCCTACAAGCGACCCATCGCCATTATGTTGACCTATATTTATTCACCTAACATCTCTCAAAGTCACTGTTAAATGTGCCTTGCTCGCCTAATCAGTTATGGTAGGGTGACCAAACGTCCCATTTTTCCCGGGACAGTCCCGAATTTCAGCTTTATTTTTACTGTCCCAGCTTATTTAGAAAAAAAATCATATTTTGTCCCATAGTTCAAAATTTCTTTACGACTGGGTGATCAGAGCAAGTATAGTAGTAGTGTTTTGTCATACGAGAACAGCCTAATCAAAGGTAACCAAGCACATAAAACAAAATGAATATCCAATCACAATTCGTTATTATTTAACTTGTAGTATGTTAAGACGGGATCGGCAGAATCACGATGAATGACACAAGCGCTCTCTCGATCCCAGTTCTCTCAGGTCTCCTTGCACCTGAATTGTCAATAACACACACAGTAGTCAAAATGTGCATTGTGTGTGAAGTTTCTCACGTAAATACAGTGTCTGTTATGGCTTAACTGAACGTAAAAAGGTGGGTGAAAATCGGATGTGTCCGCCTATATTACATCCATACATTCGGTTTTAAAGGGACAGCCCGATACCCGTTTAATCAAACAACATACATAAATGTATACATGTTAAATAAACCTGCTGTATTTGAAAAATTGCTTTACTTTATATCTTGATCGTATTTGTCTTGTAATTTGCTTCTTTGTTACTGTTAATAAAACAACTATATATATATATATATATATATATATATATATATACATACAGTGCTCAGCGTAAATGAGTACACCCCCTTTGAAAAGTACAATTTTAAACAATATCTCAATGAACACAAAAACCATTTCCAAAATGTTGACAAGACTAAGTTTAATATAACATCTGTTTAACTTATAACATGAAAGTAAGGTTAATAATATAACTTAGATTACACATTTTTCAGTTTTACTCAAATTAAGGTGATGCAAAAATGAGTACACCCCACAAAAAAACTACTAAATCTAGTACTCTGTATGGCCTGATTTTTAATGACAGCATCTTCTAGGCATGGAATGAACAAGTTGGCGACATTTTGCCAGATCTATATTTTTCCATTCTTCAGGAATGACCTCTTTTAGAGATTGGATGCTGGATGGAGAGTGATGCTCAACTTGTCTCTTCAGAATTCCCCATAGGTGTTCGATTGGGTTCAGATCAGGAGACATACTTGGCCACTGAATCACTTTCACCCTGTTCTTCTTCAGAAATTCAACAGTGGCCTTAGATGTGTGTTTAGGATCATTGTCATGTTGGAAAAGTGCACGACGACCAAGGGCACGGAGTGATGGTAGCATCTTCTCTTTCAGTATAGAGCAGTACATTTGTGAATTCATGATGCCATCAATGAAATGCAGCTCCCCAACACCAGCAGCACTCATGCAGCCCCACATAAGGACACTGCCACCACCATGTTTCACTGTAGGCACCATGCATTTTTCTTTGTATTCCTCACCTTTGCGACGCCCTACAGTTTTGAAGCCATCAGTTCCAAAAACATTTATCTTGGTCTCATCACTCCAGAGTATAGAGTCCCAGTAGTCTTCATCTTTGTCAGCATGGGCCCTGGCAAACTCTAGGCGGGCTTTTTTGTGCCTGGGCTTTAAGAGAGGCTTCTTTCGTGGACGGCACCCATGCATGCCATTCTTCTGCAGTATACGCCGTATTGTGTCATGGTAAAAAAATCACCCCAGTTTGGCTTTCTACTTCTTTAGATAACTGCAGTGAACTTGCATGTCAATTTTCTTCAACCCTTCTCATCAGAAGACGCTCCTGTCGAGGTGTTAACTTCCGTGGACGACCTGGACGAGATTGTTGCAGTTCCATCTTTTTTAAATGTTTGTACCACTTTTGCTACAGTATTCTGACTGATAAGTAAAGCTTTGCTGATCTTCTTGTAGCCTTCACCTTTCTTGTGTAAAGAAATTATTTTCTTTCTCAGGTCTTGTGACATTTCTCTTCCACGTGGTGCCATTGCTGACAGCATGAAATGGGAAGGGGTTTTCTTTAAGTACTGTACATTTGTGTAAGTTAAATATGTAGCCTATTTTCTCATTTTGCTGTATTTCGACGAAGAGTCCAAACAAAGCCACTGCAAGCAGCAAACAGCAGCCTTTTGAATTGATGAAATGATATAATAAATCATTCACTTTGTTCTTCACTGAACGAATCAGCCATTTGATTGAATGATCTAAATGACTCTAGTCTAGATTGTAACTTGCTGACACCTACTGGCTATTTTACTTTCATATTGTTGCTATATTCAAACTTGATATATTTATATGACCATGTTATGCAATTACATATGTAAATAAACACAATATCTAAATGAATCATTGTGTATATCAAATCCACCTGTCCTCTGTAGCTGTCTCCTTTTAACACTGTTTTCACTGATCAGTAGTCAATGCAAAAACATTACATTCATTTATAATTCATTTAACAATTTACTCATGTAACGTTAACGGATCGCCCGGTAGATGTACAGCAGTGACAGATGTGGCCACATATAACGGTGGCCTGTATGGAAAGATGTATCCCAGCTGACAGTAATTCATTTCGTCCTGTACAAGTGAACGCTGAGCATCGACAGCTAATGAGGCGCGTTGGAGTGACGTCACCGCCCCTCTTCGACTGGATTGGCTGAGGAGGAGCTGTCAATCCAGAACTAACGGACCAATGATGACGCTTGTGCCCGTGCTGATTTACATGAAACTCTAACCACAACATTTGGGAAAGCAAGTGCGAATGCAGAATGTGGAAACAAGAGCGGAAGGATAAACAGCATAAGCATACAAAAAATACAAATACGAGCAGAAAATGTCCGAGCGCACAACAAACAGAGAAATATAACCACGGAAAACATGGTTTTGTGAGCAAGTTGGATAATTTTGCATTAATATTTTAGTTATGTGCAGTATGATTTTAAATGTTTTTAAATGTTGGATTTATGCTTATTATTATTTTTAAATGCGCTTATTATCTTTCGATCTGTGACAAATGTTTGTTTGCTATTCTGAAAAAATCTGCTTTAATTTTTACATTTTGTGCTATAAATTTTACTTGCCTTTTTAAATTTTGGTTTCATGCTTATTATTTGTTTATCCGTGAACGCAATACTTTTTTGCGGGAAAATGATCCCATATTAAAGGCACACTTACTTTCCCAAATAGTCTGCAGTAACGTGGTAAACGCTAAAATGTGGTGTTTTAATAATGGACTTTAAGATGTAGATAGAATAGTAAACACCTGTTTGTATTGCATAAAAAACGTTTTTGTGTGGTATTGTAGGCCTATTTGTTTATTTTCGTTTGCAATGTCCAAGAACAGCTTCACATTACATGATTTTGTCATTAATCAGACGAGAAAATGACTATTAAATATACTCTTTGTGTAATATTGATGATTTAGCTGGAGTTTTTATATTTTTAGACATAGTTTTGTGTAAAAAATGAAAAGGGGACAACAGCAGCAATACAGTCAAGGTTTCTTCAACCATGTCAAAGACAGGTAGATACAGTGTAGTGCAGGTCAGAGCCAATCCACCCGGCAGGGGCAAGATGATCAGCAAATTAGCCCTGAACCTGAGCCAGCCAGAGAGGACCGCAGCAGCCATCTATCTGCAGCAGCAGGCGAAAGTCATCAGGGGCACATGGCTTTTCCCAACCCCCTTCTAAAACTCTAGAAATCCTAGAATCGCCCCTGTGTCTTACTTGGCAAAATCACGGTGACAGTAGCATCTCCTGTCAGCGAAGCTGAACAGCATTAAAACCAAACCGATCTGGGGTGCGTTTCCCAAAAGCATCATTGGGTAACATGGTCGTTAATTCCATTGAACTCTATTGGTAACGACGGTATGCGACCATAGTTATTCTTCATTTAAGTGCAAGTATCACATTAAACCACTAGAAGACGCTGTTGCACACTGATTGAAAGTGTGCAGCGCTTGTCTGTCCACGTGACAACAAACCTTTGCCTTGCCTAAAAATCTTGAAAGATGTGATAGCCTACTTATTAATATCTGACTAGGAAATGAGAAATATAATATTGCTTATATTGTATTTTTCTTGCCTCTTCGGACAATCTGTTGTATATTTATACTGTCTTCAATATTGTTACATTAGCTTTGGGATTTACGTTTGGAACAGACAGATTTTAATTAGTGATATGATTACGTATCCATGACATTAAACCAAACCAGGCTCTGATAACATAAACACAAAGCCGGCCAACATGCCCTGCTAAAAAACAATAGAAGTACACTAGAACCCACCACAGAAATTCCAATGGTTTCCATTGAAATACTATTTAAACCCTTAGTTTTTTCCAGTAAAACATTACAAAATGCCTTTTTGTATTGTATTTTGTGCATTTTGCCAATATGTTTTAACATCCCACTAATAGAATCCATCACATAACAGTAGACACCATTACAGTTTCCATTAAAACCAATACAATTCCCATTATAACAGTTAAATCCATTACATTTTATTTTGTGTTTTGAGCAGGGTTCTATAGTTTCGTTTTTTTCAGCAGGGTGAACCTTCATTAAGGAGGCCTTTTGTGTAACTCTTAAATAAAGCCTCTTTTGTTGGAGCCAATAAAGGTCACAAGATCTGCAATCTTACTTAGGCTACATTCTAAATGACCGCGTCTTGTTTACAGAGATATTGTCGCTGTAGGTGATATTCAATAGCTTTTGTAGATCTCTCACACACACACACACACACACACACACAGTCTCTCACACACACACACACACACACACACACACACACACACACACACACACACGCATAATTGTTTTTAAAAAGAACTCTCCCTGGGTGTGTTTGTTTTACTGAATCATATTTTCTGTTTCCAAACCCTGCATAACTCTCACAGAAAACATCTTGTGAATTTCAAGTGTATAATTGTATTCTTAATTACAATTGTTTAATTGTAAACAGCACGTATAATTATGCATGCTCAGCATAGCAATACATAAGCAATATTCCAAATTCTCAATATGCCTTAAAGTGGTATTATCCCTATAATTCCTATATCTGATACATTCATTTCTAAGGCATCCAAATGATCAACATGATCAAATATTTGCTAAAAATCCTGTTTTACACAATCTACTACATGCCTTCTGTGTGCTTATTGATAGTTTTTACATTTTAGCAAGTAACAGGCCTTTAATATATATCTATAAACATTTCCTTCAGGCCGTGGTTCACCTGTGTTTTTGCAAGTAGTTGTAAAAACTTTTATATTGTTAGAAATCTTTCAAGATAAACACTTACTTTACTGAATCAACTTTACAGTCTATATATGAGTGGCGAGCAGTGACTTCTTTAAGCGGGTATACTATATCATTTAATATGCTATAATAACTCCATGGAAGATGTGGATTTTAAAAGCAGGGCTGTTACCAGGAATAGGCAGTGGGTGGCAGTGTCTTCCGACATGCTAACACATACACAGGCTTCCAGGTTTTATGGGGACTTACCATAGTTGTAATGCTTTTTATACCTACTGTAGAACATGTATTTTCTATCCCCTTACTCTAAACCCCTCACACAAATCTTTTCTGCATTTTTAGATATTCGTCTTCAGTATGGTCTTTCTTATGGGGTTTAAAAAAAGTCCATACAAGATCAAAATGACTGGTATTTAAATTCTTGTGGGGACATTTGGCCCCCTTAATGTAGGGAATACCAGACACGCACACGCACACACACACCCACCCGCACACACACACACACACACACACACACACACACACACACACACACACACACACACACACACACTCACACACAGACACACACACTCTCACACACACACACACACACACACACACACACACACACACACACACACACACACACACCTTTGTTTCTGTGAATTGTGGGGACTTTCCATAGACTTTTATTACTTTTATACTGACCAAACAATATTTTATATGCCCTAGCACTAAACCTACACTGTAAAAAATCTAAAGTTGAGAAAACATTTTTTTTGAGAGTCTCAGTTGAGAGAGAAAACTAAAAAATCTGCTGAAGCTGGTTGCCTTAAACTGGTACGTTTTCTCAACTTTTTATATTTTTACAGTGTCTCTGTTTGCATTGTTACACTTTCAGATAAACAACATTTACCATTTTTATATAATGCAGGCCGGTCCCCACAATGTCAAAAATGTCAAGTTTGACCATGCTTGTGGGGACATTTGTCACTTGTTAAATTTGAATATGATCAATCAAAAATCTGACTAATAATACTACTAATCCCACAACTACTATCAATAATACATTTAAATGTATAGCACTTTTCCAGGGCTCAATGCACTTTAATCAACAATAAATATAAAATGCATAAATGAACAAGACAAATACAATATGTTATTCAGAATACACATCATTCTCCACAAACAATCATGGTATTGTGTCATGTCAGAGTTTTGCATAGTTAGGCAAATGTATATATCTGAAAATAAACCATATTGTAGTAAAAGTGTAGTAACCATGTTTTTTTTGGCGTATTGTTACCATCTGTATAAGCAGTGTTACTACAGATGCCATGGTTAAATTATGGTAAGTGTAGCCAAACCATGGTTCATTTGTGTATACCGTGGTTTGACTATAGTAACCATGGTTTTTTGGTTTACTTTTTAGTAAAACCACAGTTAATATGTGTGTACAGCAGTTTGCATGCAGTATATAAACCAACAAAATACAAACATAGTCTATAATATATAGCTATTCAACCCCATGGCACTTAATATATTATTGTACACCATAATACCTTTTTATTTCATGAATAAAACACAAAAAGAAATGATCCGTTCATTTACTAATGTGTAACCAGTTTAACGGTGTAATAGAGCCAATAAAAAGACAGATATGACAGATAAAATCACCCATCCATATCGTGTTTAATATTACAATTTCGGTTGCACTATATTTTACAGTACGTGTACTTACGGTGTACATACTGTGTACTTACCTAAGAAAGTACTGGTAACTGCATGGGGTAGGGTTAGTACCTAGTTATTACCTAGTTATTGCAATTACAATAAGAACAAAGTATGTAAATGAGAAACAGGACTGTAAAAAAGGTGCTACCAAAATCTCTTCCTAGCAGATACAAGATGTATGGTTCGGAATGACGTCAGGCGCTGAACCGGAAGCTGTTCCGCGTTCTGTGTCTGTATATGTATGTGAGACTGTGAGCTCGGTGATACACTGACAGCTGAACGATACGGTGTAACTGCGACGCGTGGGAATGAAGTAACCTACCGATTCATACGCGCACATAAACCTCCCCGAGAGCAGTCGGCGTGGAGTATGTGTTGATTAGCCTTGAGGGCAGTCGTGATTGTAACACGCTGATGTCGTTACACGAGCGTTTCTCACGGGCGTGATCTTCTCGCAGATCGCAGCGCGGGTTTCATCCCGTCATCCGCATCTGTTACGCCCATCATCTGCGACGGGGCTCCGTCGATCAGTGCCGCTAGTTTATCCGCACACACCTGGACTCATGGGGAACAGCACGTCGTGCTGCGTGTCGTCCAGCCCGAAGCTCCGGCGGAACGCGCACTCGAGGCTGGAGCCGTACCGGCCCGAACCGGAGCTGAGCCGCGAGGACACGGGCTGCAACCTGCAGCACATCAGCGACAGAGAGAACATAGACGGTGGGTGTGATCCAGCATCTTCCACACACTTGAGTAGTATTCATTTGTGTTCATTAGTAACCCGTGTAGGCTAACGGCTCGCTGAAGTGAAAACTGCGCGTGAGGGTTTTGTATTCAAAAAGTACGTTGTTGTTTTTTATTTTTTTTATAGTTCTCCATGGTATTAGGTAAATTACCACGCACATGCCATCATTCATACAGTATGGTATTACCCTACTGTATCATGATAACGCCCTTGTATTTTTGTAATTATAGCACTATGGTGTTTTGCTGCCAGTTTTGTCAGTAGCACAAGTTACTGCAGCAAAACACTAGTAACTTGGATTTAGCCATCATTCTTATGCATTATATGATATACAACGTGGTCTACAAAAATTAAGGACTTTAATATGCACGTTTAACAAAGTATTTATTTGCATGATACATTACCACAATTTACAATCTTGAACATGTAGCTACCATGTAATAATGCACGATTGTACGGTGGCCGAGAAGTGCAAAACAAATCACGATTCTTAAAAAAGAATAACAAATTACAAACGCTAATGCAAATCTGAAGAAAAAAAAACTATTCAGAAAACACAACAACAATTCAGAAAACATTATAACAAGTCAAAAAACAAAAAGACAAATCTGAAAACGAAACAGCAAGTCAGAAAACAGAACGACAAATCAGTCAAACCGGAAACGGCAGGTATAGTTTGAGGCAGCGCCATTGGTATGATTGTCATCTTATTCATATGAAGTACTCTAGCGTTTATGCTGTACTCCAAGGTACTTAATAGAATACTGTAGAATTACTATGGTAGAGTACCGTAGTGCTGCTTTGTGGTTTGTTTTACTCACTTGTGCTATGATAGTACCAATATAATGCTATTTTTAGACATGCATTGATGATAATACCATGGTAGTTTTTTGTTTGGATGCAAATACCATGGTAACACCCTTATTTTTTTCTAAGGAAATCACACATTATCGTAATAGCACTACGGTGTTTTGCTGCCAATAGTCTTGTCAGTGTATTACAAAAATATCATAGCTACTAGGGATGTAATACACCTACCTCCCGATTCGATACTATCGTGATACTTGGGTGCCGATACGATATGTATTGCGATTTTTTTAAAGATTTTTGATTCTACAAGTATTGTTATTCGATATTGCTGTGTTACGATTTTTTTCTTTTTTTTTTTACTCTAGACCATGGGGAAAAGTTGAATGATACACTTAATATACAGACTGTTACAATAAAAAAAACACACCTTAGCAGTCATTTTTCCTGTTTTATTTCACTTTTCAGTAAACAAACAAACAGCCAAAAAATTCCAATAAAAAAATACTTTTTGAAATAAAGTGCCTTTTGAAATAAATTGCCCTTCAAACTAGTTCGATTAATACAATTAAATGAAATGAAGAGTCCGTGAAAGCTTTCTTTAACATCAAACTTAACTCGAAAGCCATTCTTTTAAATACTGGACTGCGTTAAATAAAATATATAAGCCTTGACCGCGGCGCCACGTTCGCGCGTGCTACAGAAGAGTCTGCTAACAGCAGTATAACATCTGACAGGACAGGATAGTTCGGTTTTTCTGAGGTGAGAGACTTTTTATTTCATAACAAGTTACAAAAATAATGACAGAATAATGACACTGACATTAAACCTGTCAACATCTCATCCGTCTGCAGATACTGAATCAGGACTGCGCGTTTTTCTCAGACACTCTTTACTTAAACTGCATCTGACAGAAGTGTCAACAGTTTTCATGCACGTCTTTTAAAATAAAAGTATCGCATAAGAAAAAAACATTAAGAAATGATAATGTTAATATTAATTAATATCGATTATGGTATAACAAAATCAATTGTAAAATCATAAATAAAAAAAAATGCGATAGGTGAATCTAATAGCTAATAGCTACTGCAGTAAAACTCTAGTAGCTTGTTTTTTTAACCATAATTGCTATGCAGTATGATATACAGTGTGGTCTACAGAAAGTAAGGACTTTACTATTCATATTTACTATAGTATTTTTACGTTATACACCACTATTACCACAAATGTACAATCTTGGAAATGTGCCATGTAGTAATAATAATGTCTTATTATCTATTTCATATACTCTAACTTCTAGGTATTTCTAAGAAAACTATGGTATTACCATGGAAGAGTACTGTGGTATTACCACAGTAGACTATTATAGTGCTTCTTTGTGGTTTGTTTTACTCACTATTGGAAATGCATTGTTGATAATACTGTGATTTTTTAGTAGCATGTTAAAGTTGTGGCACTTGAGTATTATAATTATTCAGTACTATGGTATATATTTAAGAGTCATGGTCTTACCATCTGTTACTATGGTTTCTCCATCTTACGTTACCATAGTACCAGCGCAATTCTGAGTTTGGTGTTATTGATTCTTATTGTAGATTTAATGCTGAATGTTTTTTTTGTGCGTGATACTTACTACAGATAGAGTTCACATTTATTCGTTTTCTGAATCTGGCAGTATCTGATCTGTGCTGTGCAGTTAACGGGAATCTGTTGAAGTGGAGAGTGGATCCAGCTATGTTTTAATTTTAATTTAACATCTAGCAGAAGATAGAGGCTGATGAGTGTCATGTGACAGCAGGCAGAGTATATGAGGTATAGCTGATCTAGGACCAGTTATGCTCACTATCACATGATATTCGTCTAGATATGCAGCATGTAAAATCAATAACCGACATATGATCATACTGTAGGTTGGCGCCATGAAAAGTCTTCATATGGTGGTTTGTTTGATTTGTTTACATTCATTTCATGACACTGTCATCATTTAGTAAAGGGCGATGAATTCTCAATTCATGGATTTGAATCAAACTGATGCTACTTCTTGACCTAGAACTCGTGGGTATTTAGACATTTTAAAACTCATGGGTAATTTCTATAGTGAATATACGATTTTCCACATTTTGTAGATCTATTATTACTTTTACCAGTATTTTAAATTATTTTGTATTTTATTTACATTTTGTTTTAGCAATTTTGTTGTGTTTTTGTAATTTAGTTGTATTATTTTAAATAGTGTCTATGCATTTCTTTACATTTATTTTTATTTTAGATGTAGTTTTAGTTATTTTGGCATACCAAGTTAAACTAAATAAAACATTTGTTTTAAATTTAGAAATATTTCCTTGGCAGGTGTCAAAGTAAAATTAACATACAAGTTAAAAATAAACTTATTTTATTTCAGGTAACTTTTCTTTTATTGTTAAGTCAATTTTTTTAATGGTTTTAGTTTTAGTTGACAACCCTCTACAATGCGAGTAAATCACTCACATATGCAACTAAATTTCACTCTTGGAGACTAAATGATGTTTAATATTAGCCAATGATTAATACATTCTCAGATTGTATTCGCCAGTGTGTGAGTTGGAGGCTAAGTATAAGTTCAGCACAGATATATTCACACGCGTAACACTGACTGAGCGCTTCAGAGTTTCGCTCTCCATCAAGCGATCCGTGCTGTTTTTCTGTTCATCTCAATCGATACGCAGCGCACCTGTATTTGACATACCGTGAACTCTAGGCGCACGACTTACCGTTGCTTTGGTGAGAGCAGAGAGAGCAAGAGAGTCTTACATACATGCAGAATTGATGCGCTACATGTAAACGATTATCTTTCTTATATTTTCCTGTCAAAATCCTTTGGATTTTTTCAGCTTTTAAGAACTGCCTGGTTTTCTGGTAGTGGGCGGAACTAATGTGCAAACAGCAATCTCATTGGCTGGCACTCACCTATTATCGTCCCTGTTTTGATTTCAGTAAATCAGTTTGAGTGAAGGCAAACAACCTGATTAAATATTCATTAATCCAGCAGCTCGTTAATCCTTAGTACGTTTTGTACTGTTCTTTATAGCAGAATTCATATTAATATTATTATTATTATTATTATCTTCTTATCAGTATTATTGTTAGTTTTTTTATTTTTTATTATATGAACAGGCACTGAATAACCCAAAAAAAAGCACCACCACCGGTCCTAAATTCAGTTATTCAGTTAAAATGTCTATGCATCATACTTGGTTACTAAGTTTTAATTCTAATTACTTTAATTCTAATGATCATAATGTCATATTATAATGATTGACTGAATGATGTTAAGAGTGTACTTTCAGATATTTAAAAAGCTGTGCCATTTTACAAACATATACAGTATATATATATAGTATATTACAGAGCATATTTATATATATATATATATATATATATATATATAGCCCTAGTATATCAGTCTGGCGAGTAAACAAAACAAAAAAATTCTAGCCAATGGCGAATCAGTTGCCAAGGTGTCCACAGAGGATTGGTTGACTATAACTGCCCCGTTTCTTTTCCCCTATTAAATAATACTAATAATAATTACAAAATTATTTATTCAGTATCAGCAATTACAAATGTCCTCCCTTGTGCACCCTTCTAAATTAGTCTCGGGTACACTTCTGAGGATGATTTTAAGTTTGTTTAAAGAAGCACAAGTACATCCATAACTACATTGACATAGAACTCCTTTATTGCACACACCCATGATGATACACTGCACTTTGAGGAAGTCCCATTATATTTCATCACAGCTAGCCCACCCATGGCAGCTGAGCTCTTGTGTCGTGAGAGAAGGGTGTTTTGGGTTCGGGGTCAGTGTGTGCCAGTCTCCTGTGATGGGAGAGGAGCTGTACTGTGATTAACACTGTCCATTGTGATCCAGACAGCTGCTGTGTGAATCAGCTTTATCCCACAGAATAAATTCTCATTCTCTCATTCATGATAAGCTTCTTCATGTTAGTGTAGCTGGCTGCAACATAATGCAGTGTTTTTATCACGTTATTACATTGCTTATTGCATCAAACCTTAGTAAAGTATTCCAGGTTACCAAACTCATTTAACAGCATTTTGTAGCATAATGTTGATAAGTAACGGCTAGCCGTGTATTACAATCCTTTGTGGAGGCAAAAGAAGGAGGCAAAGATCCGCCCGACACGAAGTGCATTTAAAATCCTTTAATGAACGGCTAGCCGTTGATTATCCTGCTTATTCCGTGGTGATTTGCCAATATCTAGACAAGTAAAAAAAAAAAAATATTATTGCTTTTGTCTTTGCAGTGCAATATTTGACCGAATGGGTAAAAATTAGTTATTTTCATCATATATAGCTTGTTGGCACTAGCATTCTGCCAGCTTCAAATCAGACACAGAGATGAAATAGTGCGCTAAGACCACATTTATTTGATTATTTATTTATTTGGATATCCTTTCTATGTAACTCCAGTATCTTTTCAGTGCTATGAACTTCTTTTGGTAAAAGAGGCAAATCCAGCAATGTTTTTTTTTCTTTCTCTGAGACTCTTTGGCCACACTGCAAGTTTCAGGAGTGACAACCGCATTTAAATGCGGGAGTGAGTCCCGTAAATTATCGTTCCATGTGTCTACGGAACAGCACTCACTCCCGCAGTGAATAAACGTTTAAGCCGTCCGCTATGTGCCATTTCTTTTGACTAAAGACTGTTTTTGTCTGTCGATTTGAACTAAATCTGTCTTGCAGTGTTGCCATATCCTCATAATTACAAGCGCTTTCAGGCAAGTTGTTTAGTCTTAGCTCATAAAGACAGGCACTTTATGATGGAGTTAATAAAGTGGTCTGTCGCAGATATGAGATATATTAATGTTTATTTTGGTGTTATAAAACAAAGCATTTTCATGTTTTAGTGTTTTTTGTGCTTGTCCTTTTTTCTTGTTGTTTTTTCTGTGAAGATCTGGCAACACTGACACTTTACAGCACGGGTCATGAGTGCAGCTAGCCCTGTGCTAAGTTAGAACTTCTTTCGCGGTTATTCTCTTGCATCTCACATACAGACGAATACACTGATGCATGGTCAAATACGTCATTAACAACTAGTTGTTCAGATCGGTTCCGTACACACTGTGTAGAATTTCTGTAAATGCGGTTGTCACAACCTGCATTTTTCGGGAGTTAATGCGGTTGTTGAATGCGGTTGTCACTCCCGTATTTTAGTGAATTGTGTGTTTACAGAACACGATTAAGGTGTAAAAGGTGAACTGACAACCGAATTTAGCTGCAGTGTGTACGTGGCCTTATTGTAGTAGGCTGGAACCTTGATAATACAATATTGATTCCCAATGGACCAATTTAAACCTGTTCACCCTGTCTCCCTAAAATTGAGTATCAGCCAGCCATCAGATTGGAGTTTGCACTTTTAAGTGAGTTCTTACCACGCTACAGATGGTCAGTGAGGCTTAAAGCATCGACTCTTTCTTCTTAAAGGATAAACGGCATGTAACAGGAGAGTGAAGAGCGAGAAACTAAGGCACCTGTCTAAAGAGTTAACATGATTATGTGTTATCTGCCATATGGTGTGCTAGCTCTTTCCTTTGCTACTCTTGATATTGTTTGAATTTTGACTGGAAACATCACATCCCTGCATTCACAGTTCCAGACGCTTGGTTTGATGTATTTTCTGCACTGCAAGTTCGCTGTTCAAACCAGGGTATGAATATTTGTGTGTGTCGATATGTGTGATGCAGCAATATTATTCACATTTTAATCAGAGAAGCATTCTGTGATATTAACAAACACTTGTAAATAGTAATGTTCTAGGTTTGATGTGTTGTGGCAGTTACAGACTTTATATGACTTAAGTATTTATTTCACTTTTTTTAAACCACTCATTGCACAGCAATAGGACATCTGTATGTTTTGGATATAGAAAGAATTTGTGACAGACATTTTAATAATGGATGGACTCATGAACTCCTTTTGTTGTGATCCTAAATCATAAAAAATGGAATTGACCAGCATCTATTAACCACATTCATCTGGAAAATGAATGAAAAGACCTTTTCTAGAACAAATTAAAGTGTTACTATCACCAGGTTCATGGTGATTCTGTACAACATCTATTTTGTTGCCACACCAGTCCTGCAATGCAATGTGACCATAGCTTGGTTGAGAGTGCAGTACAGTAGGGCCTTTGTTTGCGAGTACACTGCCTTAGGCTTGTGTTTAGAACTGTGACCCTCCAAATGTGTGACTTGAAGTCAGACATTAGAACTGCTGACTTTCAACCCTGAAGCGTCTGTCCCGAAATCCCCTCGTCTCACTTTCCCTAAGTCACCCCAGTGAATCATTAAACATGTCACCTTCTCACATCTTCCTCTGCATTAGTTTACTTTATCCTGTGAGAACATACTAAAAAAGTACCACAGGTTCCAAAAACAATTAAGCAGCACAAGAGTTTCAACACTGAGAATAAATCAGTATATTCTAATGATTTCTGAAGGATCATGTGACACTGAAGACTGGAGGAATGATCCTGACAATTCAGCTTTGCTTCACATGAATAAATTATATTCTAAAGTATATAAAACAGGAAAACAATAGTAGAGATTGCCATAATATTTTGTTAAAAACAAAACAGCCTTGATGAGCAGAAGTGCATCCATTAAAAAACAAGGTCAATTCTTTATTAGGTTTATGATATAGGCCTAACATAATATAATATAAAAAAAACTGAAGCATTTAAACTGAGATCTGTAAGCTAAATATTTTCACAAAACTTGAACATGTGAATTCTTATATAGCTATCTAAGCATCGCCACGAAGTGTAGTTTGCACAATACACCTGTGTGTGACTGTATCTAAATGTCTCGGAGTTTTGTTACCGTTCTGTGCCCATCCTCCAGTATTTCCAGCACTTAATCAAGCCACTCTTCTTTAATATATGAGGACGCTTTATTTCACATGTCATTGCGTTTGCTCTCGGTTTCAGCTATTTCGTCTGCAACCATGCAACCAATGCACAGCATTCTCTTTCAGTCTTTCTATGAAACCTGTAACCACATTCACAGGTTCTAACTCTATAGCGACATCAACTCTATAGCGAGTTGCCCGAGCATTGCGATTTCTTTCGTTTTTTGCTAGAATTCAATCAAATGGCTTCCCAACTATTTTTTTTTGTGTGTGCGCGGCACATTATTTCTCTGCATGGCCGCGCGTGCACAGCTTAGAGGGAACAGTGGTTTGCTTTTGCTTCTGTCGCTAATGAAAGTCTGGATGGGACTGAGAACATTGAAATCCATTTTTTCCTAGAAACAAGTTGAAATGTGGACTCGTCTGACCACAGCACTGAGATGAGCTCTGACCCAGAAAACCAAGTAGCATCGCTGCATACAGTTGATTTATAGCTTTCTCCTAGAGCAGGGGTTTAAAAACCTAAATGACCTAAATTATTTACTTGAAGTACCACTGAGATTTTAAGTAAATATTTCAATAATTGAATGGCACATTTGCATGTTTAACTTTAAAAACATTTATGTTTTATCAGTTTTAAAGTTTTAGTAGTATTTACAGGTACATAGCTATTTTTATTATTGCACTCACAGGGCTCGAAATTAACTATTTTACTTGGTAGCACTGGTGAACCCCAAAAATTAATGAGCACCACAACTACAAATGCTATATTAACAGATTTCATTTTTATATTCTTAACTTTAATGTATATTTTAGATTGCTGTCACTCACTACCGTGGGAAATGCAGAGGGCTGAAGAAGAGAGAAAATGAAAAGAACACTGACAGTTTTCTTTTGTAAACCTCAGATTCAGTTAATCTGAGTTTGGTTAAACAGAGAGAGTGCTCCTCTTTTGACGAGGGTTAGTATATGTACAAAAAATGTTACGTTCAGCTCTGCCAATTGCGCTGATAGCTTGGGGTCGTGTGATATTGACAAAAAGTTGTATCTCTATTTTCTAGGATTTTATCAATAACGATAATTAGGCGATATTTGGCTGAGTGTGTTATTGTGCTGATCTTAAGGACTACCGTGGACAGCTGATTTTGATATTCTTCATATTCTGTGTGGTGGTCAGTTCACAACAGTGATATAAACTAATCTTTTCCAATATGTTTAAATAGATTTTTGGTCATTTTTACAATAAAAAGTGTGCATGACCATTTGATTCAAATTCTTACATTTAATCAGTCAATTAGAATAATAAATGTGGGCTGTTATCAAGCTAATTAAATCAGTATCAACAAAATTCATCTTTGAATTTTGAATTTCTGAAGTGGGATTTAGATGAATTTACACACTGCTTTATGCAGGACATGAATGCATTTAACCTGCAGTTACACATGCAAATATAATTGTAATACTGTAAACATAAAACATTGAGTGCTGATATTTGAAATTATATAATTTTTTTAATTAAAATATACTTTAATTGTAAAATGTAATCTTTATTTAACATAACTGCCATTAATGCACAAATAGGATGTATTACATAAATGCCTGAAATGTAGTTTACGCAGCTTGGCTCTAAGAAATAAAGACGAACTCACAGAGTCACGGAAAATTATCCGTCAATCTTTCCAAACAAAGATGTAACTTTGCCTGAATTAAATTATATGCTGCCATGAATGAGCGCATGTTAAGCACACCATAAAATAATTGTATCAATTCATACAGGGCTAGTTGTTCATAAAGCTGTATAACCAGATACACACCCAGGTATCGGATCAGTACTCGGTATCGGCCGATACCCCGAGCCTAGGTATCGGAATCGGTATCGGGAGGGGAAAAATCGGAACATCTCTATTTACCATGCACTGTGTCCTGATCATTATGATTTACTTTCAGTGAGTGAAGAACACATTTATGCTCCTGTGTATGATGTATAATGCAAGTAATTGTTTAACAGACCACATGTTGAAGGCCACAATTGTCTCTCTCTTCTCTGAAAGGAATGATGTAATCAAAATATCCGGTAGTGTGTGTTTTCCAGGTGATGAGTGTAGTCTCTGGACTATTAATGTATGGTGCATGTTATTTTTGACCGACACTGATTTTGTGATATTCAAATTATGTAATTATGAAACAGATGGATCTTAAGGTAATAGTTAACTTTTTCTTAGCCGGCAAGTATTCAGCGATTGATGCCCATGAATGTATTATATCAATGATTTTTGTTATAATATTCCAACTGAAAAGCAGATGTTTGACAGATGTGATAATGTGCATAAGGGGTGAACATATGTTTGCTTTTTGGGTAATTATAATACATCCTAAAGATGTTCGAAATACTTTTAGCTTATTTGACAGAATTCAGTTTATTTCATGGCTTAAATACGTTGTATGTGTTACTCAGAGTCTGCTTGTCAAGAAATGTTACAGTTAACTGTTGCAAATTTGTTGACTTTTGAAAATCAAGTTTATGTTTCACCAGAAAAATAGTTTTTATTGTCTCTTGTATTTAAACAGGTGAAAATGCAGATCCTTTTATAAATAATAGTGAAAACCCGCTTAAAAAAAAAAAATCATTATTACCCCTTAAGAGATTTTGACTCATATACTGATGCCAAAATAACTGAAAGGAAACCAACATGAAAATCCAAAACTCCAGAATGTGACAATAGAGAAGTGACAAACATATTCTATTTGAAGATTCCGTTCCAAATCATCTGATGTCACATGAGCGGGAGTGAGCTCAAACAAAACTAAATTTAGCCCACATCCAGGGCTCATATTTGCACTGGCAGAAATGATATGGAGATTTGTGTTAATTCTAGCTAGGTCTGGAAATTAGTAGTGTTTTAAAATCCCTCTGGATTAACACCGAGACGCTGGAAGTTTGGAATGCAACCTCTTACGTAAGCGTTCAAAACAAATGTCATGCAGTGACTACTACGTAATGTATGTGATAACAATTATATTGAAAATAGATTTGAAAGAACTTAATCAGGAGTCTGTCAGCGTTTTTGCTACTGGGAGTTTAAATTTGAGAAATGAAGCAATCTTATTTTAAGAATGCATTCAAATGCATGACAATTTGACAATCTTGCAACATTTTGACAATGCCGCAGATTAGGGGTCGACCGATATGTGTTTTTCAGGGCCGATACCGATACCGATTATTACAGATCAAGTAGACCGATAACCGATATTTTGAACCGATATATGTGTCTGGTGTAAAAATGAAAATTAATGCCAAAATTAATAATAACAAGAGCTCTGACAAAAAACGTTCTTTAAATGCTTTTAAACATGTCTTTAATTCTGAAAACTGTTAATAACAACAACATTAAATAAACAGTAATATTAATAATATAAGTGCAGCGATCACCCAGAAGCATTCTGTAAACATTTTGTAAAACTTAAAGTAAACGTATTTAGCGTATTGTGTGATTATTCTCAACAAAAGTTGGAATAATTGTTGTAGTTGTATTACGTATATTCTACTGCACCACAGTAATATATTCGACTAAACCGAACTTATATTTTGACAGGTTGCCATGAGGACCTTTTAAGTTTCAAATGCTCATTAAGTGACTGTCCGAGCAGTTCTGGGGATGTTGTTCATGTATTTATGTCCTCATTTATGCTGAAAACACAGCGTCACACGCGCTTTAGTATGTATGTGTGCAGTAAATGAAACCGCACGTCTGTGTCATTCATTAACAGAGATGCAGAACATGCAGGATTCATATTTACATAGTGTTTTTGCGGCTTAATATTTATAGATACTAGTCCATAGCGCGAGTCGAATTAAGTGTACTGACCTACTTTTGATTAATTCATCCAAACTTCGACACATTCCGTGACATTCGGCGTTATACGGTAAATTCCATTATATGACTGGATTCCGCGATTCCGCCCGCATTTTCCGCATCGCGGACATCATAGGTTATATTGAGGTGTTTTGCAACTTCAGTGTAGTGGATTGTGATTTATTGCAACTAAATAAATCTGCTGCTGCCTTACCTTTGAGAGATAACTGATGCTTGATCACTGAGGCAGCTCCAGTTCAAGTGCTCTCGTTGTGAGACTGCCTTCAGTTTTCCGCGTTGATTGGTCGGACTCGGGACTCTCTACATATCAGATGAGCGGTGGGCGGAGATTGCTCTACACAGAGTGTTGAGCTCAGACAGGCTGCATCGAGCCAAATAGTGCATTTAAACATTAAATCATTTCACCTGTATTATTTGTTCACCAATAAATAATGTCACCTGTAAATACTATGTTTGTTTGCATAAAAAAAAAAAAAAATAAAATAAAATAAAAAAAAAAAAATATCGGCAAATCTGTTTTGAAAATGGCCGATATCGATAATCGTAAAAATGCTTAATATCGGCGCCGATAATCGGCCAGGCCGATAATCGGTCGACCCCTACCGCAGATACAATAATATATTCCGTGTTTAATCCAGCTCCAGTCTAGTGTGAGGTTTTGTTGCTGTTTCCTCAGAATGCTTCTGAAACATTGACTTTAGTGGAGGAAAGTTTGAGTGCACCTAAGTTAGACAGGAGAGTGAATATAAGACGGCTGTGAATGTGGAAAGACTGCTGACCACTGCTTTAGCTGATGACAAACCTCAGCAGAAATTAAAGTGCATCTACATGAAACGAGTCAGTGGTGAAAACGCTCTCTAATCGTTCTTAATCACTGTCACCCGACTCATCTTTGACATTTTCTCACTGTGATTTTGTCCTCTGAAGGAAATGACGTACAGGAAGTGCATTGTTTCCCTGCCTCACCCGTGTCCGTGTGGTGTGTGCTAGATTGCTTCATGTAGGAGCTGCAGAAATGTACGGGTTTGAGGCGGGTTTTTGAAATATTCCTTACTAGGACATAGAGATCTAGTCAAAAATTATCAATCTAAAGCAATTTTATAAGATTCAGAAGCTAAAATTTGTTCAGAAGTTTCTTAAAAGGTTCTTTCTTTGGTCAAAATTATGAGGCACTTTAAAGCAAGTTTACTAAATCAAATTTAAAATAGAGTAGAAATCATGTATGTAATATGTATTTATGTTCCAATGCAATAATCCATTATTTACTTTTGTAAAAAGTTTGGGGTCTGTATATTTTAGTCTTTGAAATAAGTTTCTTCTGCTCACATAAACTGCATTTATTTAATCAAAACTACAGTAAAACAGAAAACAGTAATATTGTGCAATATTATTGTAATTTTAAATAACTAGTTTGTATTTTAACATATTTTTAAAAAGTATTAGAAGTATTTTTATAATGCAAAGCTGAATTTAAAAATGTTTCAGTGTTTTGGAAACTGTGATACATTTATCATTTTTTCAGTATTCTTTGATAAATAGAAATTTCAAAAGAACAGAATTTATTTGAAATATAAATAGTTTGTGACATTTATAAATGTCTTTCCTGTCACTTGATTAATGCATACTTGTAGAATAAAAGTATTGATTAAAAAAAATAAAAAAAATATTTCCGACCTCAAACTTTTGAATATGTTTTACTAAAACACACCGCACAGTTTCATGTCATTTTTGAGCAGTGGTGTTATAGCACTGAATTTATGAACGGAATCAGATTCACAGAAATTTAACAAACACTGTATACATGTTTTCTACTGAGGGTTATTAAAATGTGTGCAATATTCATAAGTGACAGGAGGATAATTTCAGTCTTTGGGAAGTTTAATGGCTAAATTAAAAAAAAACATTAAAATCATTGAGTTATTCATGGTGTAGGTTAATGTTGTAATTATTAAATTATAATATGTCATAAATCACCCAGCCATAAGTCTCCCACAGCTTTGATTTGTGTCTCTTTGCTGGTGTTTTTTCACAAACTAGTCTCGTGTTTCACGTGGCATCCTTTTAAAAGCGGTTCTACCCACATCCACCACATCCATGCTTCTGTTACGTTGCCTACGTTCCTAAGTAGGTCTGTAGACAGTCTGGCCTGAACTTATCTGGGCAGCCGACCTCTTTCCAAACCACTTTCTCACATTCACTCCTGGAGGTCAGCGGATGCTCCTCTCTCTTTACCTCCCACTTTTGTCAGTGAATCATGATATACTGTCCTCACTATCACATTTCCTCTATTATTTGATCATACTTTCAGTACGACTAGGTTTTGCAGCAGGAAATGCTCTTAGAAAACATCAAAGATGAGCGTGACCGGTTCCTCAATGGAGACGTGTGATGTGGCCGACACAGATTGCTGCTTTATTCAGTATTGTATCCCTGGAAACCGCTGATAATGCCAGCAAGGTGCTCTGAATGCTTTGATGACGTGTGGAATATATCAGCTTGTCAGCATGATCATTCCCTGTCTGTCGATGCTGATTTGTGAAATATTCTGAATATGAACGGAAAATTTATGAATGGTTTAATGCACGATTGAGCGTTTAGGGACTATTTTAACAGATGAATGTTTAAAAGTTTAATCACAGTAAGATTTGTGGTCTTTCTGAAAGTCTCTTCTGCTCACTAAGGCTACATGTATTTAATTAAAAAATACAGTATATATATTTAAAAATAATTTATTTCTGTAATCAAAGCTGAGTTTCCAGCATCATTACTCCAGTCTTCAGTGTGACGTGATCCTTCAGAAATCATTTAATATGCTGATTTGCTGCTCAAGGCACATTTCTGATTATTTCCATTGTTAATATTTTGTGGAAATAATTGTTTTCCGGACACTTTGTTGAACAGAAAGATACAAGGAACATTATTTAGGCTATTTCACATCTTTTGTAACATTGTAAATAGCTTTATTGTCACATTTGATCAATTTAATTATTTTTTACTCAATAAAATAATTAATTTAATTCAATAAATAAATAACCCACCCACCCCAAACTTGTATATATTTTTGTGTACATGACATTCACATAGCATGTTGTATTCATTCAGATGCTCAAACATGTGTTGACTAGTTTCCAGATAAATGTCGGGGGAAGATTAAAAGTGTGCTCTTTATAGGAAACACATGACACTGGGAATGGATACGAGTGGTTAAAGCAGCAGGAGCAGGGAAGCCTGGGGCGCTCGTCATTGTGCTGCGTGTTCAGTTGTGTGAGATCCTCCTGTAAAGCCGTCGTAGGAACATCAGTGGATGTGGGAGAGAGGGCATGTTCTTCAATGTGAGTCTGCACACGTGCATGTGTTTTTCAGACGCAAGACAAGGCCGCGAGGCAAACCTAGACCCTGCTTTGAGGAGCTTGACTCTTGACATATTACCTAATAATCAAACGTTTGAAATGTGAGAGTGTTTGATCTTTTGTGGGAAACCTCTGATGATATCAGTTTGCAGATGGACTGCAACACTATATCAGGCTTTTTAAACGAAGAACATAATAATGATAGCACATATTTATTGAGCAGCAAATCAGCTTTTTAAAATGATTTCTGAAGGACCATGTGGCACTGATGACTAGAGTAATGATGTTAAGCTTTACATCGAATAAATTACAAAAGGTGTTTAAAATTGTGAAACAAATAAATAAATATTTAATAAAATACATGTAATTCACCATGCCCAAACATTTAAATGTTAAGCCTATATTATATTAAATTATATTTAGATTTTTCAGTTGATTTTAATCTAATTAATTACATGAGGTGTAGATTGATTAATCGCAAATTAAATTTGGTTGTAAAATTACCCACAAAAGATCATTTAAAGCTATTATTGTGTTAAGTGAGAACGTATCAGGCAGACATGACAACTAGTAGCTTTAGAAAGAAATAATTGATTTGATTCAACTACATATATTACACATACACATTCAGGCTAGCATGGCCTAACATAAACTATGGACGAAAAAAGAAGAATGAAAGCGAGAAACATCTCTGAATGTTTTGTTCATACAATGAAAGTCATTGGTCTTCAAAATACTTGCAAAAGAAAGACAAATCTGAGAGGTTTGAAACGACATGAGGGTGAGCAAATGACAGCGTTCAAACTGTTGGGTGAACTATTCCTTTCATTTATTATTATTAATCACACTTAATGAATCTTTACGAGTCTTTCGTTTATTAGACTCTTTGAGGAATTCAGTAAACGGCTCATTATGAACGGGCCTTTGAATCATTGGTTCACACAATTCATTCAAAACACCAAAATAAAACAAATTGCAAAAACAATAATAAAACAAAATATATAGCACAATATTACTTCTTATTTACTGAATTGTATAAAATTACATTTAAACTTGTGATGTTCGTGACAAAAACAACTCTCGCTGCTCGAGTGATTTGACATTTTTTGTCCCAGGATCTTGAATTTTAGAGCATAACTGCATTTATGGAGTTGTTGCCTGCATCATATTTATCAACAGGCAAATGTATGACATGTAAAATGATGTACAGGTCTGGGGGCGGGGGCCTGTGCGTTAACTGGACGTTATTTTTTATAACTAATTAAGTTGATGCATTAAACTGACAGCCCTACTTTTATATTATATTATAAAAAATACATATACTGTAAAATGTGTTAATAATAATCAGAATAAACAATTTTTACACAGAGTAATATAGTTTGCTAGCCCATTTTAGGTGATGTTGTAGTATGTCGAGTTAGATCTATCTGTTTTATTTCAGCACATCAGATACTACACGTATTGTGTTTAAAGAGACATTGATGTAGTGCCCGGCACTTAGGGCCAAATTAATCAGAATTGAATCAGAATCAGCTGTTTGTATGCACAATCATTATGCTAATCTACTTCAAAAGACTCAATGTGCTTTAAACAAATAAATCCTATCAAACCTCTCTCTTGGTTTTGTGAGGCCAAATGACCAACATAATGAGCTGAAGGGAGGAGAAGAGTTTTAACGACAGCTCTTGTAATCTGCACTGTAAACATTAGACAGGGTTCCTCAAATCTTTCCCTGAAGGACCAATCTGCTGCAGAGTTTACCTCCAACCGTTATCAGACTCACCTACCTGTGACTTTCTCCTGATCCTGAAGACTCAGATTAGCATGCTCAGGTGTGTTTGATTGGGGTTAGAGCTAAACTCTGCAGGAGTGGGCCAGATTTGAGGATGCCTGCATTAGACGTATAGGCCTTTTGCACTGGTCTGCTAATCTCTGTAGTAATTTAAGGAATAGTCCACCCCAAAATGAAAATTTGCTAAGATTTACTTGCCCTCAGGCCATCCGATTAGAACAAGGTCAGAATTGATTTGGAGAAATGTAGCATTGCATCACTTGCTCACCGATGGATCCTCTGCAGTGAATGGGTGCCGTCAGAATGAGAGTCCAATACGCTGATAAAAACATCACAATAATGCACAAGTAATCTACTCCACTCCAGTCCAATAATGAATGTCTTGTGAAGCAAAAAGCTGTGTTTTCGTAAGAAATAAATCCATCAAGACATTTTAACTTCAAACCATTGCTTCAGGCTAAATATGTGTTCACAATCCATAATATTGCTTTCTCCTGTGAAAATCATCTTGTCTGAATCAGGAGAGAAATATGCACAGAACAAGCACTGTTTACAATAAAAAACCTTCCAACACTAGTTAGACTATATATATACTTTTTGTTTTTCTTTTTGTCTTTTTTTTTTAAATGAGAGAGGACAACAGGGGATGGATTTACTTTTTTTTTTTTACTGGAAGTTATTATTCAATAATAGCACATATGTTGGCCAGAAATTCATTTTTTTAAAGTGAAAACGCAGCGTTTCATTTCACAAGATGTTAACTGATGGACTGGAGCGGTGTGGATTACTTGTGGATTGTTGTGATGTTTTTATGACACTCATTCTGACGGCACCCATTCACTATAGAGGATCCATTAGTGAGCAATTAAAGCAATGATAGATTTCTCCAAATCTGTTGACAAACAAGCAAACTCTTCATCTTGGATGGCTTGATCGTGAGTAACTTTTCTTTTAAAGTTTTTACCTCAAAATATGTTATTAATTACTAACCCTCATGTTGTTTTAATAAAGCTTTATATTAAAGCATAGAGTAATGCTTAGCTATTGTATGGCTTTAGAAGTCAAGGAATATAGTGCCACTAATATAATATAGTTGAATGCACTTTTAATCTGACACTTGGTGCTTGAGTAAATGATGATGAGATGTTGGTTTCTGGTTCTCAGAATTGTGTTTTGTTTGGGGATGAAAAGCAGGCGGCTGCATCGAATGCGTGGCGGGTGAATCTGTAGGGGCTATTGTTCAGTGGGTGTAGAAGACATAGACCGACTTCTGAGCCGTGCATAAATATCACACAACCCTTTCATTAAAGCACACAGACATCAGGCAGCTGGTAAAATCCCCGTTTCAGATCTCAGCTGTTTTGTTCCTGTCTAGCCTCTCTTCCCTCGAGTCTCCTCTTCTCTCTGTAACACCGCTACAGCAAGGCGTCTCCCCTCCTCCCTTCAGTGCTATGGAAACGCATCCCGGCCCTTGAGCATCTCGGAGGGCGGAGCTTGTATTCTACTAATTATGCATGGCACTTCCCGCTAATCAGTGTAGGATACGTGCCCAGATTTTTCTCCCTCCCAGCAGTTTTTGCATCAATATTTGCTCTCTGTGTTTAAACACATTTGCGATTTTAAACACGGCAGTCTGTTTAGCTCAAGTCTAATATTCTCCAGTGACTCTCAAAGGTTATTCCTCAAGTGTTTAAATTGAAGTCAGTTGAATATCTATCAAGCAAGCATGGAGAGGTTCGAAATGCTGCAGTGCCACGCACAAACTAAAACTGTTCTCAGATGATTAGTGTTTTATGCGGTGGAGACGAGGAGGAATTATTCCCATGACATCACTGCAGCTGCTGTATGTTGTTGGGTGAGGAGCTGCCACATGAAAGGGAAGCCCTTATGAATATGTAAAAAGGGGGTGTGGCTGCTGAACGTGTGGAGCATATCTGATTACCTGCATGAAGATCAGAATTAAAAAAATGGACAGGAAAGGGCAATTTGAAAAGATAGAAGTACATAATACTAATAATATATATATATATACAAATAATGATCATGTGTCATTTTAGACTGAAAATTCAGCCTTGGCTCAGAAATAAGTTATACTTTTTAATATATTTATATGGAAAAACATTATTGTACATTGTGATATTTCACAATATTGCTGTTTTTACTGCATTTGTATCACATAAATATGGCCTTGGTGAGCAGAAGGAACTTATTAAAAAAAAAAAAAAACATTGAAAAAATTCCCTGTGAGTGTGCATGTTATAGAATAATGTATTGATTAGTTTAAAGCTAGGTTATCTATGTTGTCTGTGTCTTCCTTCAGTGTGTAAATTGTATCTGGTTCGGTTATCATATTGGGTAGACTGTGTGTAATGCATAGTGTGTGTGTATTGTGTTGCCGAGTGTAAATGTCAGGAAGGCAGGGCGGCACTGGCACAGATGCCATCACAGTCAGACCTGCTTCCTTACCAGCATGACACACAAATTCTCACACTGCAGTAGGAAAACCATGCCTCAAGTTACTTGAGTATCTGAAAATAAAGCCTCCAGGATTCACTCAAGATGACCCAGATTAGACATGGTTACCGTTAGCTGATCCTTCACTAGAAGAACATAGTAACTCTATCAGGACAATATGTGCTACTTGCTTAACACCTTCGATTGGGTCAGATGATGGCATAATCTGAAAACCATTTAGTGTTGAAGATGTGCTGCAAATGTTAGCGAACACACTATAAATAGTGGTGCTATTTATTTAATTTAAATATTTTTTTTTAAATATATTTTTAATAGGGCTGTCAATCGATTAAAATATTTAATCGTGATTAATCGCATGATAGTCATGAGTTAACTCGTGATTAATCACAACTAAATTACACATTTTTATCTGTTCTAAATGTACCCTAAATTAATACTTTTCAAGTTTTTAATACTCTAATCAACATGGGCATGGGCAAAATTTATGGGAGGAGAGTATTAAAGTGAATCACGCAACGTGCTTTACTAACGTTTTTGCTCGTCAATTTACTGATATTTGCGCCATTATTTAACGACACAAAAAAGCATGTCTCAAACTATTTTGCACTTGAAATGGCTTCCTTTGTTGTTGGTAGGAAGAGGCACCGCAGAGAACAGAGAGCGCGTGTTAGAAGGAAGATGATTTTTACACATTAATTTATTTATTTGGGATGCCAGAAGAACACATTATCCGAACATATCCTTATGCTAATTTGTGCTGCACAAATGTGTTAATTTATGATAGCAATGTGTTAAATCATTTTAGAAACAAGATTTCTACTGGCTATTAAATATTACAGTTATTAAATGTGTCTTACTCTAACCTTTCTTCATTGACACGTACACACACTCAGCATATGTGTGAAGCTTCATTGAGCTTGTGTTGTGATCAGACACCTGTTAACACCTCAGCACAGCACTGGCCTGTTTTCTGCCCACACATTAACACGACTAGCAGCTGCCACCACACCACACTGGCACACGCCGCACTGTTTGGACAGCTTGCTCACCATCACGCACAGGAAGCTCTCTGATATCAGCCGTGCAGATTAATGAGCGCCTTTTCATTGCCTTTTATTTGGCTGTGTGCGAGATTATATTGAATTCTATTCTTTGAGGTCAGAGTTACCCTGATCTTCAGCTAATTTTAGCTGAGAACAATACGCATGTAGAACAACTAGCATAGATTTCATAATCCGTTTAAATAAACCTTTCATTTCCAAGTGCATGAGGAGAATTTATGTTTCAGAGAGGGAAATTATGCTTTTAAGGGAGAACTCATTTCACTCATTTTCTATAACAAGTCTCAGTTAGCTAAACACAGTACACATAGCAAGATTGTTTTATTATATAATAAATAAAAAGAAAACCGATATAATATAAAAATAATAGAGCAAGCTAGTGTTATAGGCCTTATTTGCTTTTGCTAATTGTATAATTAATAAAAAGAAAACAAATAGATAGAATACAAAAAATATTAGAAAAGCTTTTTTACAAGCAGTAAATGAATAGAGTGCAAATCTAAAAGGGACAATTTATATATATATATATATATATATATATTAAGAACATAAATAGAATAGAGATTGCTAGAGTTAGAGGGTCAAATAAAGATGGAATAGATATGTTTAGCAGATTCTTGGAGATGCTAAGGACTCAGCTGCTGGGATTGAGTTGGGCAGGTCATTCCACCAGGAGGGAACATTTAATTTAAAAGTATGTGAAAGTAATTTTGTACCTCTTTGTGTTGGCACAATAATGCGTCGTTCACTTGCAGAACGCAAGCTTCTAGAGGGCACATAAGTCTGAAGTAATGAGTTTAGGGAAAGGGTCACAGAGCCAGTTCTACTTTTGTATTGAATTTTATGAATGTTATGTGAGCAGCTATTGGTAGCCAGTGCAAATTGATAAACAGAGGTGTGACATGCATTATTTTTGGCTCATTAAAAATGAATCTTGCTGCCACGTTCTGGATTAATTGTAAAGGTTTGATAGAACTGGCTGGAAGATCTGCCAAGAGAACATTGCAATAGTCCAGTCTGGACTGAACAAGAGCTTGAACAAGGAGTTGTGAATCATGTTCCGAGAGAAAGGGCCTGATCTTCTTAGTGTTGAATAAAACAAATCTGCAGGACCGGATAGATTTGGCAATGTGGTCTGAGAAAGTCAGCTGATCATCGATCATAACTCCAAGGTTTCTGGCTGTTTTTGAAGGAGTTATGGTTGATGAGCCTAATTGGAAGGTGAAATTGTGATGAAACGATGGGTTTGATGGAACCACAAGCAGTTCTGTCTTAGCTGTTCTTAGGATGGAATGAGAGGTAGAGTTGAGTGTCATTAACATAGCAGTGATATAAAAAGTCATGTTTCTGAATGACAGAACCTAGTGATGCCATAGACAGAGAAGAGGTCCAAGAACTGAACCCTGATGCACCCAAGTAGTTAGATGTTGATACTTAGACACCTCACCTCTCCAAGATACATTGAAGGTTTTGTCTGAGAGGTAAGACTCAAACCACTGGAACCACTGCGGTTCCTGAGATGCCCTTTCTCAATAGGGTTGACAGGAGGGTCTGGTGGTTAACCGTGTCAAAAGCAGCGGGCAGATCCAGCAAGATAAGTAATGGAGATTTGGAATCCGCTCTTGCCAGTCTTAGAGCTTCAACAACTGAGAGCAAGGCAGTCTCGGTTGAATGTCCACTTTTGAAACCAGTCTGGTTCTGTGTTTCAGAGACCTGGATGAACACAGCTCTTTCAAGTGTTTTTGCAGTGAAACGAAGTAGGGAAACCGGTCTGTAGTTCTCTAAAAAAGATGGGTTAAGGGTGGGTTTCTTAAGTAGTGGGGTTATACGAGCCTGTCTAAATGCTGAGGGAAAAACTATTTAACAGCCATTTACTGAAAAAAATCATCTCTAATTAATTGATTAAAAAAAACTAAAAATACAACAAAATTTCCTTTTTAAATACTCTGTATTTACATTTTTCTGCTAAATAAATTCTGCTAAAAATGATTCTGGTAAATATTCCTTAAAATATCTTTTAATAATAAATGTATTATTAGTTGTAGTACTATCATTACATTAAATGTGCTGTATGTAGAATTTGACTCTACTAAAGCATAACAATACCATAATATGTTTGCAGATATTTAAAAAACATGCTAGGCCAACTTATTTGTTTATCTGAAAAAACAATGCTATAGTCAGTAATTCTCCTTTCAAAATGTGCATTCCAGGCTGGAATGTCTGTATATGCTTTGGTTTGTGAAACCCGCCCACTGCCAGTTTACCCAATCGTATTACGCCACCCCGGGTTGCCATTTGGCGGAAAACACAGCGTATTTCATTTCATTCATCGTCATGTGCACTCATTCCTGTTGGTGTTGTTAATCTGGCAACCAGATTGCGTCAAGTCTGAGGGGGAGGGGCCGGGTGAAAAAAAACTCCAATATTTTGAATTTGGCTGCAATACCTAGTTCAACCGCTAGGTGTCAATCCTAGATACAGCACCTTTAAGTAATATGTTTCAGAACATGCAAGATTTATATACAAATCATATTTTTGCAGCTTAATATTCACATACACTAGTCCATATCCCGTTTTGATTTAAGTGTACTGACCTAATTTTGATTTATTCATTCAAAAGTAGGCAAATTAAATAACATTCCATGTTATACACTAAAGTTCCGTGATTCTCCGCATTGCAGATATCGTAGGGCCCTTTTTAGGAGTGTTTCTATGGGAATGTTTGCCTATTCATTCAATGGATGACCTTTGTGAGGTCAGGCATTGATGTTGGATGAGAAGACCTGGCTCACAATCTTGGTTCCAGTTCAACCCAAAGGTGTTTGATGGGGTTGAGGTCAGTGCTTTGCATTGTACTTGGTAATGTGAGGCTTGGAAACTCCTTCCACTAAGCCCCTGTCACACAGTTTTTTGTGATGATATTATTGCCAAAGGTAGTTTGGATCTCTTCAGCTATGGAATCAGCAGAGCGTTGGTGGCTTTTTATGCACCATGGGCCTCATTCATAAAACATTTGTAAATATAGGAGTAAATTCTGAGTAATTTGCGCATAAAACTGACCTTCCCGAAAACTTCATAAACGTCCAATTTGATAGTTAAACATGTGTATGTTAATTTCGTAAATAGGGCGCTCGTTCACACTCGTACACAATTAGCATAATCCCCGTCTATGAATTACAGCTACTCAAATTGCGTGTCCAGGAACGCAGTGGAATATTCTGGTATACTTTCTCAGGTTTGGCACCAGTATATTGCATAAATGCAAAAAAGGACTAATATGCTATATGGCTAACAATAAATATTCAAATAATGTGTGTCCACCAGAGGAGCACAAGTGTCCACCAAGTTTTTAGCCACATGAAAAAGTCAAGCACTCTTCTGAAAACGACCAGTTGGTGGCGCTTGAGAACACTTTGGTGGCACAGCGTTTTTCCAGCTGAGACACTTTGGTTGCTATGATAAGAATTATCCAAGGCAGTAGTATTGCTAGTATCTCATTTTAAAGAATATTACTGAATATAAAAATGCAATAACCAACTAAATTAACTTCTCTATTGTTGTTCAGTTGTTGTACAAGTAGGATGATTGGTCGGTGTTGTTTTTGTCCCTTCCCTCCTCCATTGATTGGACGGCTGGGTAAAAAGTGACAGTGACAAGTGCTGCGTTCTACTCAAAGCTAAACCGGAGCTAAACAGTCTACCAACTATCAGCTGGTGCAAACGAACTTTTAAAATATTATAATGGCAGTGCATCAAAATTAAGTGTCATCAGTTTGCTTAAAAGAACAAAGAACGTTTTAAGTACCATTTACATGTGGTAGGGAGCAGGTGTACATTTATTTCATACAACTAACATTTTGAAAATACAAACATTTTCATGAGTTTGAAAGTTTACGTCAGAACGGCTTTATGAATGATTTATACAAAAAATTGTTCTGCTCGTGTTTCATGAATGAAGCTCCATGTGTCTCAGCACTCAGTGACTCAGCTCTGTGACTTTACATGGTCTTCTGCTTCATGGTTAAATTGCTGTTGTTCCTAAACACGTCCAATTGCAGTTGACCGTGGAATATCTAGCAGCAGTGTTAATTTAGTCGAAGAAGACTACGACAAAAAATATTCATCAACTAAACTTTTTTTATGTGACTAAGTCTAGATGTTGACGAGCTGAAATTAATATCTGATGATAAAAACTATGACGGATTTTATGCCGTGTCATCGTTAACAAGACAAGATGGGACTAAAATGTTATTTGAGGACTATCGGACATTCAAAATACATCATATAAGCTAAGTTAATCCTATAGGCTAAGGGTTCGATTGACGTCAGAGTTCGTTTCGTTTGGATGATGTGAACACTGTCTTCCGACCTCGGGTGAGCACCCGTGACCCGTACCCGAGTCTGCTTAAAAAAGGTGGTCCGGGGTACGGTTCAAGTGAACTTCGGTACGGTTCGCTGCTGATGTGAACCCAATCGCACCAAATCGCGGAAGTGAACCGCTGTTAATGACATATTATTTGATAAAAATGTGTTTATGTGTTTCATTTAGTTTCCTGACGAGCGTGATTGAAACGCTGCAAGCTCTCTGAAAGCAGAGAGCTGTATGTCCGATATATGTTCGCCTTCAGCATTCTTTAGAGCATTAGCTGTACATTGGTAAGACAGACGTAAGTGTCGTTATGCACCAAGATTTGTAAACAAAACGTAAACATATAAAAGTGCTGAGAGCAATGTTATGCATTTTGCCGCCTTCTCCTGCGCCGTCGTTACTAAGCAACAGGGTAAACAGCTGCTGGCTTGATGACGCAAACAAACCGCGGTTCGGACCCAAATAAACTAATATGAACACAGTCCAGCGAGGGCAGGGGGGAGCAAACAAACTCAGTTTCGGGCCAAGTAAGCGAATCAAGTGTGAAAGCACCCTTACAGTTAGTGAAGGCGGGATAGGCGAAATCATGCTGATAGAAATGCTCTCTCTCGCACGCATGCTCCACTTCAGTTCTCATACAGCGCGCGATCAGTTTCCAGTGCTCACGCACAGCAGTCCAAATGTCTATCGTGTAGAGTATCTCACGTAAATACAGTTGGTTATGGCTTAAGTGAGCGTAAACAGGTGGGTGAAAACTGAATGTGTGTCAGTTGTATTACATGCATATCTTCCGTCTTAAAGGGACAGCGTTCCTAATTAAGTACCTATCGGTGTCATCAAAGTCAACCCACAAAAGATGTTAAATAAATGTATACTTGTTAAGAAAACCTACTGTTTTTGAAAAATGAGTTTAATTTGTATCTCTAGCAAAAAAAATGTAAATGGATTACAATTTTTACAAATTCAATCCTTGATTCTAATTTCTCATAAATGTAATTTATTTGGTCTAAAGAGAGAAGAATTGATGATTATTTAGTTTGAATACTGCATATAAAATAGCTACCAAAATAAATGTTGGTAACGGAAGTTTGACTAAAAGTAATGACTAAAAGTTGACAAAAATGCAAAGACTTTTCGTCAACTAAAACTAGACTAAAACTATGAAAGACTCAAATAAATAAAAGACTATTAAGCATTTTCGTCTCAAGATAAAGATAAAGATAAAGACTAAGACTAAATAAAAAATGCCTCCCAAAGTGAACACTGTCTAGCAGGGATGAAATTTCACAAACTGACTTATTGCAAAGGTGGCATCATGTCACAATACCAATGCCTGAATTCACTGAGCGCTTCAGAATGGCAATTTTTTCACAAATGTATGTAAATGCAGACTGCATGATTAGGTGCTTGATTTTATACACCTGTGGCGATAGGTCTGATTGAACCACCTGAATTCAATAATTAAAGGGATAGTTTACCCAAAAAAATAAATAAAAATGTCATCATTAAGTCACCAAACCTATATGAGTTTCATTCTTCTTTTGAGCACAAAAGAAGCTGTTTTGAAAAATGTTGATGACCAAACAGTTGACGGTAGCCATTGACTTCCATAGTATGGAGAGAAAAAAAATACAATGGCTGTCACTGTGAACTGTTTGATTACCAACATTATCAAATTATCAGAAGAAACTCCTACATGTTTGAAACAACTTGAGGGTGAGTAAATGACAGATTGTATTTATTTTTCTTGGTAAACTGTCCTTTTAAGTTCCCAATACTTTTGTCCATAAAATGTATGATAAATAGCCTAGAAACATTGTAGAATATTACACGTTATTTGCTTAAAGTGACCAAATACAGTAGATGTGTGCTCCTAGAGATGTACAGAAGCAGTGCTTCTGGCTTAACCAGTAAGAGAGAGCAAGTCCGCTATCCTTGATCTGGTGTTTCCATGGTACTGCTGCCCAGGCCACAACGACAAGACAGAGCAAAGTATTAATACAGGCTAATTACTGCTCTCCACCCTGCTGAACACTCAAACACACGTGCGCACACACACGGAAACACACGCACACACACGCACACGCACACACACACACACACACACACACGCACGCACGCACACACACTGCTGTTTCATCATCCATATCCAACTGTCACACATTTACCTGATGTGGTAGTTATCCACGTCATTGCACACATAGATTATGAACATCTCAGTTTAAAGAGATTGACCCATTTGGATTTGCAGTACATGTTTCAGGGACTGTTTTTGAGGGAATCTCATGAATTACAGACTGTAAAGTCTATGCAGCTGTTTGAATGAAGCCAAGGTTATCTCTGGTGTGAGAAACACAATTGACTTTCCTTCCTCTCTAATGGCTGCAGTGCGTCAGTGTATTCACTTTCATTCAGTTAACCCTTTTTGAAAAGCACTGCTGGAGAAGAGGGTGTTGGCCGTTCTGTTGAGAATGAGTGTGTGGTTTGTATCCTGATGCAACCGCATACACTCCTGCTCTTTTCTTCATTTTCATTAAAGGAATAGTTGACCAACATTCAATCAATGCAATCACTTTCTCACTGTCATGCAGCTTCATACCTGCATGATTTTTCTTCTTTTGTGGAGCACAGAAGTTTAGCAGAATGCTCAAGCTGCTCTTTTCCATACAATGAAAACATACAGTGACCGGGACTGTCCGATTATGTATTTAGTGTTATTGATAAACTGTTATAGTATTTATTAGTATTTTGAATTAGCTTTTAATTTTATATTTTTTAAGTTAATTAATTTTGTTATGGGTTTAGTATTATTATTATTATTAGTAGTAAATAATTTCTGAATTACTTAAGGTATTTTTATTTCAATACATTTTAAATAGTTTTATTACTTAACTATATTTTAGTTACACTCACTATAAAGATGATTGTTTTACATTTATATTTTCATTTTTAGTCGTATAGTTAATGCTATCAAACTCCAAGAAAAGTGGGGAAAATAACACCAAAATCTAAGTTATCACTTACTAAAAATCTTGAATGAAAATCTGAGCGCTATAGCGAGTGGCACGATGTTTAGTTAATATCACACAATTTAAGTTAATTGCCAATGTGACAAAGCCTTAAATCATTTGGGCTACATACATACAGTGTTGTTCAAAAGTTTGGGATTTATGTTTTAAGAAGCTTCGTTATGTTCATCAAGGCAGTATCTGTTTGTATTTGTGAAATATTATTACAATTTAAAATACCAGTTTTCTATTTTAATATACTTGTAAATACAATGTATTCCTGTGAAGCAAAGCTGAATTGTTTGCATCATTCCTGATCTTTCAGTTATCATTCTAATATGCTGATTTATAATAAATGCTGGAAACTGCTTAATATTTTTTTGGGGGGAGATCTGATACTTTTTTTGATAAATAATAATTAAAAAGAACAGCGTTTATTCAAAATACATTTATTTTATTACAATATACCAAAGTTTGGGGTCAGTAATGTCCTTTTTAATTTTTTTTTAATTTTTTTTTTAAGCAAGGATGACTTAAATTTATAAAAAGTGATAGTAAATACTTACATTGTTAGAAAATATTTCTATTTTTAATAAATGCTGTTAATAAATTCAGTGCTGCGTCACAGAAATAAATTATATTTTAAAGTATATTAACGTAGGAAACTGATATTAGAAATGGTAATACTATTTCACAATATTACTATTTTTTTCAGTTTTTTTATCAAATAAATACAGCCTTGATGAGCTTAAGAGTCTCCATTAAAAATATAAAAAATATTACTGATCCCAAACTTTTGAACGGCTTCATTCATTCATTCATTCCTTTTGTCATTTTTGTGCAGCATGGACGTTTTGCAAAACATCTCCTTTTGTGTAACACAGAACAAGTTTGCAACTACACGAAGGTTAATAATAATGACATAAATAATTTTTGGGATGATACTTTTTAATGATTATTAGACTATTAACCCTCTCTTTCCGTGTCATCTGCAAAACTAAAATGGTTGAGGTTTTGGTCCAATCTTTTGTACTGGCTTCCTTCAATTTAAGACTTCCCAAACCATTCCGTGTGCACACAAAAGCTGCGTTTTCTTTTTATGCAGAGCACTATTGTTTACACAACAGATTTCAATGACCGTCAAAACACTATATCCAAGGAGAGGATATGACGTTGTCTCCTGACAGGAATGGGGCTCACAGGAAGTGTGATTGGGTCATGTGGCAGGCCGCAGATGGCTCATTTGCACCAGATAATGACTCAAACAGAAATACCATCACCATCCAACTGACTGTCCCATTAGACTTTGGGCACAGGGGCTGATTGAAGATGCATTTGTTATTATATTTGTTTCATCGAAAATCTTTGCAGGCATGCACTGAAATAACAGTGTACGGTTCAGTGCAGGATTACAGCGAGGAAACAGCACTCGTCTCGGTCTCCTATATGTCACTTCCTGTCGTCTGAGGATGTTGTTGGCTGTTTGTGTTGAGTGACCACCCTGTGTGTTTGTGCATATCCATTTTAGCCTGTTGAGGACCAGTTTTGTTATTGTTAATTGAAATTAAATCTATGAAATATGTTTTTGATAAGTGAAATAAAACTTAAATTAAATTAATATTGGATGTAAAACTTAAATCTAAAAGTCTGAAAAAAATAAGAAATTATTTAGAATGCTGATGACCAGTGTTGTTACTGTTAACCAAAATTAAACCCATTAAAGATTGATTTAGTTAATTGAAATAAAGTATAAACCCATTGAATATAGATATTCAATGGGAAATCTTGAACCTAAAAAAATAAAGAAATCCTTCAAATGAAAATGAGGAACATTGCCAAGGGAACTTACTGAAATAAAACAATATTTAGTTAAAGTAAAAAAAAAAACACACGAATGACCCTGAAATTGACATAACAAAACAAACTAAAAAAACTAAGGAGAACCTACTAAAAAGGACAGAAGCACATAACACAATGACTAAAACCTAAACTAATTGAAATAAACTGCAAATAAAATAATTTGTTTAATGTTTCTAATACTATAACGGTATGTAAATAATCTGTTAAGGATGCGAGGAAGGTGGGGCTTTTAGAAATGATAAATATGATGCGGCATTCTTTTCAGTCTGATTTTTTCCGTCAATCTTTCAGTTCGTTTCACAAAAATGGTCGAATGATTTGTTAAACCAATTTGACTCAATCATCTGGTTACAACAGTTTAGATTTGTTGTAATTGCATAGACAAATTACAAGAAATTGTATTCAAGAAATGTATACATTTTTAAAACTGAATTTAAAATTAATTTACATTTTTTTAATAAACTGTTCCTTAAAGGGGTCATCGGATGCAAAATTCACTTTACATGTTATTGGAAGTGTATGTACACATTAGGGGTCGACCGATTATCGGCGCCGATATTAAGCATTTTTACGATTATCGATATCGGCCATTTTCAAAACAGATTTGCCGATAATAATATTATTATTTATTTTTTTTTTAATGCAAACAAACATACTATTTACAGGTGACATTATTTATTGGTGAATAAATAATACAGGTGAAATTATTTAATGTTTAAATGCACTATTTGGCTCGATGCAGCCTGTCTGAGCTCAACACTCACACCGCTCATCTGATATGTAGAGAGTCACGAGTCCGACCAATCAACGCGGAAAACTGAAGGCAGTCTCACACCGAAAGCACTTGCTAACTGGAGCTGCCTCGGTGATCACGCATCAGTTTTCTCTCAAAGGTAAGGCAGCAGTAGACGTTGCTGAAGTTGCAATAAATCACAATCCACTATGATGTCCGCGATGCGGAATCGCGGAATGCAGTCATACAATGGAATTTACCGTATAACGCGGAATGTGTCGAAGTTTGGATGAATTAATCAAAAGTAGGTCAGTACACTTAAATCGACTTGCGCTATGGACTAGTATCTATAAATATTAAGCTGCAAAAACACTTTAAATATGAATCCTGCATGTTCTGCCTCTCTGTTAATGAATGACACAGACGTGCGGTTTCATTTACTGCACACATACATACTGAAGCGCGTGCTGCTCGTGGTGTTTTCAGCATAAATGAGGACATAAATACATGAACAACATCCCCAGAACTGCTCGGAGAGTCACTTCATAAGCATTTGACTTCATAAGCATAAGCATATCATATATACATAGGCTACAGAAACCCAAAAGGTCCTCATGACAACCTGTCAAAATATAAGTTAGGTTTAGCCGAATATATTACTATATACGTAATACAACTACAACAACAATTATTACAACTTTTGTTGAGAATAATCACACAATACGCTAAATACGTTTACTTTAAGTTTTACAAAATGTTTACAGAAAGCTTCTGGGTGATCGCTGCACTTATGTTATTATTAATATTATTAATATTACTGTTTATTTAATGTTGTTGTTATTAACAGTTTTCAGAATTAAAGACATGTTTAAAAGCATTTAAAGAACGTTTTTTGTCAGAGCTCTTGTTATTATTAATTTTGGCATTCATTTTCATTTTTACACCAGACACATATATCGGTTCAAAATATCAGTTATCGGTCTACTTGATCTGTAATAATCGGTATCGGCCCTGAAAAACACATATCGGTCGACCCCTAGTACACATCCATCCTATAATGATTCAAATCCCTATTTTAAAATCCCCTTTCTCAAATCAGGCTGTTCTGAGATTCCTGTCAGAATGACGTAGTTCTGTACAGACCGCTCCCACGATAGTTGATTGACAAGACCGTCTTACCTTAGACCCGCCCCCTGAGAGAGCCGTCAGCTGTCCGCCATTGTGTCGACTCCGGTGCAGGGGAAGACAAGATGTCTCAGATTAAGCGATTGAGGTGTTTTGTTGTTGGATGTAATAACGAATAAAGCAACATTTACTCCCGACATCTGAGCCGCTGAAGATGCAGAGGATTAAACTTACTTTCGCTTTGAAGTGAAACCATCGATCTCCGATCTACATAAATGCGACGATGTTCGCGCGAATCATTCGGGATCCAGCTTCGGCTACAAAATAAGTTAGTATTTTTTTTATGAATATTTGAAAATCGTCTTTCCTAATAATGTGCTAGTTTGCCAGTTTTTCAACTCAAGTACTCTCCACGGAAGGGAGGGGCGGGGTCAGCAGAGCTCATTAGCATTTAAAGCAACATGGACTAAAAATGGCTTGCTGAAAAAAGAGCTGATTGTGACAGGATAAAGAAGGTGTTTTTACACTACCATTGATAAATTATAACCAAAATGTGTTAGTCTTTTCATTAAGACCCTAAAGAATCATATCTACTTGTGGAAAATGGCATCTGATGACCACTTTAAGTAAACTGCAACAAATAGAAGGAAGGAAAACACAAATGAAGACTTCTCTAGAAGTATCAAATGTTCCCATTTCTATTGACATGTAGTCTCGCTCCAAACTCACTCTATTTGAGTCCGTGTTATGTTCAGCCCAGTCGACCATTCAAATAAACAGATTGCAGTTTCATTCTGTGCCTGTAGTGCTGTAGAAATACACACTTCACCTTTAACTCTGATGATGGAGATGGATGGCTTTGTTGATGTTATGATGGGCTTCATTTTGTCTGTGCGATGTTTCAGGCACATCTCATTTAGTTGTTTAACTGCCCACTTCGTTTCTGGGGCTGGGAAGCAAATCAAGTTATTCCTCTGTATCAGCAAGGAAAAAAATAAACCAAGAAACAAAGTCCAATTTAAAGTTGCATTTCTTGTCTTCATGACAAAATGGAATGGAATACTCTGGCTATAATTTAGTTGGAATATTGAAAACTGAATGCTGTGGAGTATATACACTTGCATATTATGTGTTTACAGCTTTCCTGTAGCTCAACTGGTAGAGCATGGCGCTAGCAACGCCAAGATCATGGGTTTGATTCCCAGGGAAAGCAAGAGCTGATAAAATGTAGAAACTGTAACTTGAATGCAATGTAAGTCGCTTTGGATAAAGCGTCTGCTAAATGCATAAATGTAAATGTAAATGTGTTTAGTCTATAGGTCTGCGCAACATGTTATTACAAAGTGACATCACCAGCTACTGGCCTGGCAATGCATAGCACAGCATTCTTAGTTGGCTTTGTGGATCTATTTGACTATGATAGACTTGTCTATTGTTATATATAGACTTGTCTAAATGCAAAACCGCAAAGAGAAAAAGCACTTTTTCGCACAATTGCTGTTGTGTGAACGTACCCTTAGAAATCAGCACTGAAACGGAGTTCATCATCTCTGTTCATGTTCATCTGTGAGAGGAATAGTCAGGCTGTCACAGCTCTCTCAGACTCTGTTAGTGAACAGTCAAGATTTGCATCCTCCGGTGTGAGAGAAAGAAGCAGGCTGGTGTCTTGTGAGAGTTGAGCGAGTTCATCGAGACGTCTGTCAGCATCAGCGCAAGGCTCTCTGAACACCTCCATTATGCTGTATGCGCTCTCAAAAGCTGTTTTCTCAGAAATCTCGCACCCTGGAGACTTTAAAGTGCACAGAACTGGAAGTTAAGAAATTTTCTGTTAAAAAAGATCCTCAGTTTTAAAAGCATATCACAATTGTGTTTAGAAAAATAATAGCTTTCAAAGGAGTTACATGCATGCAAAGCATTTTAGAGGGTTAAATGTGCTTTTTAGTTTTTGTAAAGGGATAATGTTAATAATGTATATTAATATAATATTTTCACATGTAATACTATTACAATTTGTAAAATTTGTATTAATAATATGTTGTTAATATGTTTTTAATAGTGTGATTATTGGGGTACTCCATTTTATCTTCAGATACAAAAAAATATTTTAGTAGAGAACTTGTTAAATATATGCCATTAAATAATTTGTTTAATTTAGGTTGATTCTACATTATTTGGGATTTCATTGTGTTAATAAATTCATGATAACAGGTTTTAATGTTAGATTTTGTGTAAAAATGTGATTGTAATTAATCACCGAAAACTGCAAAAAAAAAAGATAAAAGTTGTATTTTTAATTACAGTGGTGGCCAAAATTTGTAGAACATTTGGCATATTTAGAGGTTTCTGTTGTTGTGTTGAATTTGCCATTACAGTACCCATAAAGGCCAATTGACGCAACACAGACAAACGCCAACAAACACATTGGCTCAATTTGGCTGTTGTCTCGATTTTGCATCGAGTCACGGAGAGTCAAGTAACACGTGCCTACACCGGACGCAACAGTGGTTGCATCGCGCCGTATCCAGTGTAGACCGCGTCACTGATTATAATCAATAAAACCTCTATTGTATTTTCAGTTTGATTGCGTCTGGTCTACCCGTAACTCCCCGGTGTTCCTGTCAGCCTTGCCTTGTCCTGCCCTGCCTTATTTGTCTACGTTAAAGACTGATATTTTGAGGATATCCACATCTCAGTGTTCCTCGTTCGTCCCTCGTGTGTGCACCGTGACAGTAAGAAATGTTGTATATATGTTTAAACAGTGAAATATGTTGCATTAAGAAGAACTGTATTTGACGAAAAAAGGCATTTAGGCAAGAAAGAAAGAATAACAAAAATGAAAAACTAAAACAAAACCAACAGCAGCTAAATAAAATTATCAAAAATAAATAATACTTTTTTTAAAGCCCATCATATAAACCTTGTCACACGTTTAGAACAAATAGTTTGATACACTTTCTCCGCAGCAGTTCAGTCTGTCGTCTATTTTTCAGATGCGCTCATATCAAACTACTGTATATCCATATCAATTGTATTGCTTCATACTGTATCGCTTATACGTAATTTATCGATATCGTACAAACTCGACATACCGCTCAGCCCTACAGGACACAGATAATAAAAGAATAATATACAAATAGGCAATGTACAAAATAGCAAAACCTAAATATATAGTAAGACAATTATGTGTATACAGTTCTGCTATGTGCAAATTTGAAATTAAAAATAAGTATGTGTGATGAATAAATAATGTGCAATAGTGTTGTGTGTTCAACATTTAATGTCAGGTGTTCATGAGATGGATTGCCTGAGGGAAGAAACTGTTCCTGTGTCTAGTCGCTCTGGTGCTCATAGCTCTGTTGCGTCTACCAGACAGTAACAGTTCAAAGAGGGATTGTGCTGGATGTGAGGGGTCCAGAGATGATGTGAGGGGTCCAGAGTGATTTTGTCAGCACTTTTGATCACTCTGGAAAAGTACAGTTCTTTGAGACTGGGGAGGGTTGTACCTAGGGGTAGGCGATATGACCAAAATCTTATATCACGATATGACACATTTTATATAATGATAACAATATATATATCACAATATAGTGATTTGTTTTCTTTTAAAAAGGTTTTTATTATATTAAAATCTTTAATACCATATCATTTTCATAATCCTTGGCACCAATGTCAATATCAAACTAATACAAGCCTAAAGAGAGAGAGAGAAAAAATAACACAACCTCACTGAAGATAAATAAACAGTCAGTGATGAAATAAGGATAAGAAACTAATTGCAATAGGACAAAAAAATACAATAAATAAGAAAAACGACATACATTGTGTAAATTAATTAGTCTTCACTGTGTTAATTATATCTATCTATCTATGATAGATATAATTAACACGTGTATTATGTATAGATTCTATACATATTATAAATATATCATTATTGTTGTTTATTTTTTATGTATTCTCATTAAAGTTACAAAAGTGATTTTAGTCAAGAGCAGTGAGATATTTTCTAGCAGTGTGCTATGATTAACATGAATGGCAGACAGAACGAATATTGGAACGCTTCCCCTTTAAGACTGAAGTCCGGATCTAATACACTGTTACATTGCGTTTTCTCTTTCTGCCATTTACTCGCTCTTAAGACCTAAATCGCTGTGTTTGAGGATACTTGCAAAGACGGGGATGCTGACGCATATAAGTGTGTTTATGCAATTGTTCAAAGTCGGCAAAAAAGAAAAGGCGCGCTCCTCTCACACAGAAATAGACGGCGCATGCATATAGCTCTGTTGTTTGATTTTCAACGACTTAAAATCGGTTGTTTTAAAACTGCAGTGCTTAAAAACGCATGACCATGCTACACATGTAGTCCCTCATTTAGGAACGAGCTCCTCGTTTTGTCCTGGCTGGACGTTCTCCACCTGCTTCTGTCTCTCCTTCACGCCCTGTGGTGGGCGGCGTATAAAGATCGCAGTCACTCAAATGATGAAAAGGTATTACCGTAAACAATGTATTTTGCGACACCACGATATAAACGATAGAACATAATATGAAACGATATACTTTTTATTTCGTCCATCCGATATATATCGTCATATTGCACAGCCCTAGTTGTACCAATGATTCGCTCAGCAGTCCGGACTACCCTCCATAGTATTTAGAGGTCAGATTTTGTAGCTGAGCTGAACCAGACAGTTATTGAGGTGTAGAGGACAGATTAAATTATGTAGAACTGTTTCAGCAGCGCCTGTGGCATGTTGAACATCCTCAGCTGGTGAAGGAAGTACAGTCTCTGCTGGGCCTTTTTCACAATGGACTCAATGTGAGTGTCCCACTTCAGGTCCTGAGGAATTGTGGTGCCCAGGAATCTGAATGACTCCAGTGCAGTCACAGAGCTTTTCATGATGGTGAGTGTGGGGAGAGTAGGGGGGGGGGGGTTATCCTTAAGTCCACGGTCATCTCCACAGTTTGAACGTGTTAAGCTCCAGGTTGTTAAGACTGCACCAGACAGCCAGCTCCTTAACCTCCTGTCTGTAAGAAGACCTGTCACAGTCCTGGATAAGGCCGATCAGTGTGGTGTCGTCTACAAACTTCAGGAGCTTGACAGAGGGGACTTTAGATGTGCAGTCGTTTGTGTAGAGAGAGAAGAGCAGTGGGGAGAAAACACAGCCCTGAGGAGCTCCAGTGCTGATCGTACGGGTGCTGGATGATAATTTTCCCAGCCTCACTAGCTGCTGCCGGTCTGTCAGGAAGCTGTTGATCCATTGACAGATGAAGGTGGATTCTGAAGGGTGTCTGAAATGATGGTGTTAAAAGCGGGGCTGAAGTCTACAATCAGGATCCTCACGTAAGTCCCTGGTCTGTGCAGAGGCTGCAAGATGAAGTGCAGTCCCATGTTGACTGTAGGGCTGCCACAAATGTTATAGCCGCTGTAATTAGATGAATATGTGGACATCAAACAGTGTAAATTCAGAGTGTTTGAGCTTTTATTTTGAAATTGCGATGTATCGCATGTTTGTGTAGGTTTATAAATAATTTATCTTACACATCTGATGAAATGGCACACGTTGCGTTCCCAGATGAACGTTATTATAAACACAAACTTACAACAACATGCAGAGATGGAGTTTGAGCTACTGTGAACGGAGCCGCTGTGTAACGCACGTACTTAACCTACACGCATGTGAATAATTAAAGCGCATATAATTATTTAATTTAAATCAATGCTTAATTGTAATTTTTAAATGGGTTTAATATATCATGCAGCCTTGGAAAACAGTCTAATAATATGTTTTATGGATTCTTGTCCGTGAAATGTGTCACTTCCAGTATTTTGCCGGTTAGTCGACGTGAGCAAAATTAAGTCGACGATTTTTAAAAATCAACTAGTCGCGATAAATCGACGAATCGCAACAGCCCTAGCTGACTGCATCATCCACAGACCTGTTTGCTCTGTAGGTAAACTGCAGGCGGTCCAGTAATGGTCCAGTGGTGTCCTTCAAATAAGCCAAAACCAGTCTTTCAAATGATTTCATGGTTGTATCAATAATGAGGTCAATATTTTCAGATCTGTCAGGCGTTCTTAAAATTTTGGCCACCACTGTTAATTGTTAATGGACACGGTTAAGTTAATGGACAATTTGAACTGATTTTCTATGGTAACTGTGACATTGACTAACCGTATTGTGTGAGAATTGTGTGTTAATGTAACATACCTCAATACCAAGAGAGGGATGTCAGTGAAAAAGATCAGTTATGTCTTCATAAAAAAGGAAGTACATGTTTCACAACTTCCTTGAGTAGCTCATGTGACAAGTAGACCTTTTGATCCTATCGTGGTTTTGTGTCAGTGTTTGGTAAATTGGTAAATATTCAGGTGGCACTTTCCACTGAGGTGTGTGTGTGTGTGTGTGTGAGCAACTATTTTAACAGCTACAATATTATTCCAGCCACAATTAATTAGTGATCGACCGATATTGATTTTTTTATAACCGATACCAATATTTATATGTTTATGTACCCGATAACCGATATTCAGAACCGATATTTATTTACTGTTATAAAGTAAATAAATAACAGAGTGAAGTAGGGCTTGCCGCGATAGACGTGACGACGGTTATACTGGTGTTAAGCCGCATCACCGTTACATCACTTGCTCACCATGGCACCGTCCCCACCGTCGTTTAGATTGTTTTTATAGTAATAAAAATAAATTCATTCAGATAGAGGACACTAAAATTAAAACTGAATGCGGCTGCTAAATGCAACGCACCGAACGTACGAGAGTCTTGCATCACAGCAGTCTAGGTCTGCATTGCCGCGGCTGTCCCGAGCAGATTTTCTTACGCCGCGGGATTTCTTACTCCGCTGTCCTTGAAGGACGTGCAATTCTCTTTCCTTTTTTTATTATGCTTATCCTATCATTTTAAATGAAAGACTGTGTCAAATTTATTCACTGTGTTTTCACTGTGCTAACAGCAAGATGTTAAATTAATTTAGTGTTTTGACAAGACTAATAAAATAGCTATTAGGCTAAACCTTCATTTTTTTCCTATTGTGTTGTAGGCTGAATGTTAGCATAAACGAATTATATCCTGACAAAACAAATTATAATAGGGATTACAATGTTTGTATAACTTTATTCCTCTCTGTGAAACTTTATTCCGTGTTGGCAGCTAAATGTTATTGACATTTATCAGTCAATAAATTCAAGACTCTTGACAAGACGAATAAAATAAATACACTTTTGTGCAGACTAAACTTTTATTTGTTAGTCTATCTCTCTGTCTTTCATCAGAAATGTGAACAAACAGAATATATCGCGGGAGCGGAATAAAATCTAAAATAGTCCCGCGCAGACCTCTACATCACAGATCAGATTTCATTTATCACTGTGAAGAGAGATGACTGACAAGAAGAGTGAGGTGACACCGACAAGACGAGATGCGGAAGAATTTCGAAACGAAATGTAAAAGCGCCCGTTTTAAGCCTGTTGACTAGGGGTCGACCGATATGTGTTTTTCAGGACCGATACCGATTATTACAGATCAAGTAGACCGATAACCGATATTTTGAACCGATATACGTGTCTAGTGTAAAAATGAAAATGAATGCCAAAATTAATAATAACAAGAGCTCTGACAAAAAAAATTCTTTAAATGCTTTTAAACATGTCTTTAATACTGAAAACTGTTAATAACAACAACATTAAATAAAACAGTAATATTAATAATAACATAAGTGCAGGGATCACCCAGAAGCATTCTGTAAACATTTTGTAAAACTTAAACGTATTTAGCGTATTGTGTGATTATTCTCAACAAAAGTTGTAATAATTGTTGTTGTAGTTGTATTACGTATACAGTAATATGTTCGGCTAAACCGAACTTATATTTTGACAGGTTGACATGAGGACCTTTTAAGTTTCTGTAGCCTATGTATATATGATATGACGATCGTTTTACTCAAATGAAACGGTCAAATGCTCATGAAGTGACTCTCCGAGCAGTTCTGGGGATGTTGTTCATGTATTTATGTCCTCATTTATGCTGAAAACACCGCGAGCAGCACGCGCTTCAGTATGTGTTTTTGCGGCTTAATATTTATAGATACTAGTCCATAGCGCGAGTCGAATTAAGTGTACTGACCTACTTTTGATTAATTAATCCAAACTTCCACAAATTCCGTGACATTCCGCGTTATACGGTAAATTCCATTGTATGACTGCATTCCGCGATTCCGCCCGCATTTTCCGCATCGCGGACATCATAGCGGATTGTGATTTATTGCAACTTCAGCAACGTCTACTGCTGCCTTACCTTTGAGAGAAAACTGATGCGTGATCACCGAGGCAGCTCCAGTTAGCAAGTGCTTTCGGTGTGAGACTGCCTTCAGTTTTCCGCATTGATTGGTCGGACTCGTGACTCTCTACATATCAGATGAGCGGTGGGCGGAGATTGCTCTACACAGAGTGTTGAGCTCAGACAGGCTGCATCGAGCCAAATAGTGCATTTAAACATTAAATAATTGCACCTGTATTATTTATTCACCAATAAATAATGTCACCTGTAAATAGTATGTTTGTTTAAATAAATAAAAAATTTAAAAAAATTATCGGCAAATCTGTTTTGAAAATGGTCGATAATCGTAAAAATGCTTAATATCGGCGCCGATAATCGGCCAGGCCGATAATCGGTCGACCCCTACTGTTGACTTCTGAGTCTGACATTAAGTCAAGGAGAAAACTCACCGAGATCTACCAAGTGAAAAGTAAATAAATGATAAAATTAGTGGTGGGCATAGATTAATTTTTTTAATCTAGATTAACTGATTTTTGCCGATAACTGTCAATTACAGTACAAATATAGTACAGATCACAGCGTGCCCACCTTATTAGTTGAATAAAAACCCAAAATGTCGTTTTTTGTTATTATATTGAACTGAAAGCCATCTTATGCACAGTGTTGCACAGATTAAATTTCATGTAAATCATCCATGCTAACACACACGTCTTCTATTTTTATTTTTTAGACATTTCACTCTCTATAGATATATTTTTCAAAGACGGATTTTCGAAGTTTCTCGCTCAAGTTCACATGAGACCTAAGGCGCATCCTGTTTGCTCAAAAGCGCAACGTTTCGTTGTTATTCTGAGTGCACACAAATAAACGTAGAGTCTTTACAGATTCGATAGATGTATTAGGCTACTTTTATCTGTATGACCAAAAATTAAGGAGATTTTAAGAGCAAGTGAGCGCACCGGAGCCTGTCCTGCAGCAAACGCGCTTCCACACAAACACTTCAATAGCGCACATTTCTCTAGGTTAACATCATATTGAGCGGCCATGTAAAGTTGCTACTACATACATCTTTCAGATGAAAAGCCATATTTGAGGTTGATGAATGATAGGTGAGTGTTTGGATGTCCTGCCCGATTGTATTACCACATAGACCAGCCGTTAACAATCTGTCCATCACGGACTGCGAGCCTCTAGTTCGAAGACTCGTTCTCGCCCCCTACAGTGCAATTCAGCTAGGTATACATCCGCGCTAAAATATCAGGGTGAAAGTCATCATAGCTTGCGTAGTATAGACCCAGCTCCCAACCCAACTTTGAGAATAGATTAACGGCGATATTTTTTTTATCGCCCGATAAGAGTCTCGCGTTAACGCAGCACGTTAACGCCGATAACGGCCCACCACTAGATAAAATACACATTAAATAAATAATTAAAAAGGCTTGTTGTGATGTATCTTTATGTTGCATTAATTTAATAATAATAAATAAAATAGTGTTTTATTATTATTCACTATTCACGTCGCTGTATTCAACTATATACTGAGCTGTATTCAAGCAGAAATATGATGTTATAGTGATCGAGAGCACACATACACGGTTCGTTTGCGCATCTTTTATAACGGACACAGCGCGCGCCTAATGCACGATCATGTCACTGCAATCAGCTTTACCATGATTACAAAACTTGCCCATCCAAACGTGTGTGTACTAGTGTGACACTGGCTTCTGTTATCCAGCAAGAGCAGTAGTTTGTGTATCATGTTCTCATACAGCGGTTCAGTCTGTATTCACAGTGCCATGAGAACCGTATTTCTCCTCCTAAACACAGAATATGTAGAGAGATGAATACGATCTATTACCCCTGATCTAAGTGATAATGTTTTTTAAAAAAAACATTTGTTTCTCATTTATTTGGTTCCACAGTATTTGCTGATTTTTATTTTAAGCACTGCTTGACGCCGAATTTGCTGCTGATATTAAAGTCAAAGTAAAACGCGCACGGCGCTTACAGGCTTATTTAAAACCTAAGGAAAAGAGGGAAAACTCAAACAAAATATCAACTTCATTTTAAACTACAGTTTTAGGTTTATAAGCTGTTTAATAGGCTAAAGAGTGAATAATAATAATTCACTGGATAATGTTAATTCACTGAATAATATTCTCTGGAATATTGAAATAAGCTATAACAAACAAAACATTGTATTTTATTGCATTTCTCAACTGGCATGTTTTGTCAGAATTCAAATGTTTGTGTCATTCTAGATTATGAAAACTGCTGACAGCGCGGTTTATCTATGCATTTACACAGAACTATACTCAAACTGCGATCACTTGTGGAGATAATAAATCATTAATTTCGATAGAGATGTATTTATTTAGATGTGTATTGGTGAAATAATGGTTCTATAGTAAATGTTAATATAATTCAGCGTGTTTCAAACAAGTTAATCTTGTATAAAGTTACATGCGGTGGTTGTGCTAGAGCATTTCCTGAATGAACAGTGCCCACTGCTCCAGGTGTGTGTGTGTGTGTATGTGTGTGTGTGTCCACTGCTCCAGGTGTGTGTGCACTTGGATGGGTCAAATGCAGAGAACAAAATTTAACTGCTGGTTATACTCTGTATAATTATGTATGTAAAAAAATAAAATAAATAAATTAAAAACTGTTTTATTTTTTTACAAAACCGATTACCGATTATGGTAAAATGCTTAAATATCGGGAAAAATATCAGTCAACCGATATATCGGTCGATCTCTAGTCAAAACCACACCGACAATCCGTGCGCAATGAGTGGCAGCAGTATTGTCGCTTGAAGACAGTCGGTGACGGCCCGGAGGAATTCACAGAGTTGGAACTGGATGGGGTGCTCCGTACGGTGAAGGACGGCCCCACCGCAGGATATGACAACATCCTGCCAGAATTTCTTAAACATCTTGAATCCAAGGCTAAATCATGGCTTGCTTCATTCTACACATGGGTAACTTGAGAAAAAAAGATGCTACAAGCCTGGCGCCAAGCAAAAGTCATCGCCATCCCGAAACCCGGCAAGGACCCAAATCTCATGGCTAGTTACCACCCAATATCCTTGCTACCTGTGTGTTTCAAGCTACTCGAATGCTTGATCCTTCACTGAATCAGCCCAGTCTTGGAGAAAACCATCACAGATGAGCAGGCAGGGTTCAGGGGAGGTCGTAGCACCGGTGACCAAGTTCTTGCCCTGACGACATACATTGAAAATGGATTCCAGTTAAATTAGAAAACTGGGACCGTCTTCCTTGACCTAACCGCGGCTTATGACATGGTCTAGCATGCTGGTCTACTGTTGAAACTATCCAAAGTTTTACCACGTTGGGTAGTAGAGGCTATAAAACTCTTCCTACATGACAGACGTTTTCGAGTACACATGGCAGACAAAAACAGCTCTCGGAGAAAACAAGCTAACGGACTCCCGCAGGGGTCTGACCTGTCTCCAAGTCTCTTCAACATCTATATGAATGATCTTCCAGCAACACAGTCCCACAAATTCATCTACACCGATGACATCTACATTTGTACCCAACATCGGTAATTTGACAAGGTTGAGAACGTACTTAATAAGGACATGGATTTGATGGTGGACTTCCTCAGTAGGTGGCAACTCCAACCCAGTGCATATAAGACAGGATCCAGTATCTTCCACCTCCACAATGCACGAGCCAAAAGGGAGCTCAATATCTTCATCAAGGGCCAGCGGATTAAACATGACCCGAAACCAACGTACCTCGGCATTACCCTGGACCGTTCATTAACATATCATGATCATCTGAAGAAGACGGCAGCCAAAATCAGCTCTCAAAATAATCTACTCTGTAAACTGGCCGGCACAAGTTGGGGTGCAAGGGCCTAGACACTCAAGACCACTGCATTTGCTCCGTGTTACTCAACAGCAGAGTACGGTGCACCAGTTTGGTCCAGATCATCCCACACCAAGCTAGTAGACATTAATTTAAACATGTCTATGTGCACAATCACTGGAACCATTCGTTCTACTCCTCTACCATGGCTGCCAGATCTCAGCAACATACCACCACCACATCTCCGACAACTGGAGGCCACTGCCAAGCAGCTGACTAAAGTCCAAACAAATGACAAGTTGCCACTCAACACGGACATCACACTGCATCCAGCAGCCCGCCTGTCATCGAGAAAACCTGTCTGGCTGGACCCGCCAGCAGAGAGCATGACAGCCAATTCGGCATGGAGTGATGAGTGGGCACCGACTGATGTTGTAAACTACTCCCTCGTAACTGAGCCATTGGTCTGTCCTCCTGGCTTCGACCTTTCTTGGCAACACTGGTCAATGCTGAACCGATTCCGAATGGGACAAGGTCGATGTGCAGTCAACCTTTTCCGGTGGGGCCAAGCCACCTATCCGTACTGCAGCTGTGGGGAACCAGAACATTGTCAACGAGTGTCCGTTGACTCATTTCAACGGCGGACTCGAGGCTCTACACCTGGCTGAACAAGATGCTGTTTTGTGGCTGGGCACGAGATGCAAACGCTAAGAAGAAGTAGTAGTATATGTAATATACTAATTTTATTACTAATAATATTACTAATAATTACTAATAATAAAACAAACTCAAAATAACTCAGCTACCATAATGCAATTAAATAGATATTATTTTATTAAAATGTTATTAAACCATTAAAAATAAATTCAGAAAAAATAAAACCCAAAACAGTTTGGTTAAAATTAAAATCAAATTAAAATAAGTAAATAGTAGCTTATTATTATTATTGTTTGTTTTTTTATAATAAAAACTTTAAAACTTTAAAATTAAAAATAATAAAACAAAACAGAGCTTGGTTTTGAATTGTATTATGATTATAATTAATAATAATAATAATAAATACTTAATCATTAATAAATAAATCTTATTTCATAGGGTCCTAAACAGTTTTGCACATGCTTGTAAGATGTTCTTAACATGGCTGTGTGAAAGCTGTAGTGTGTTAGTTGGAAGCAGCTCTTTTCTGAATGTGAGGAAGTGGTGGCCTGTTCAGATCGGACCCCCTCCGAACACTCGAGCCCCTCTTCACAATATACAGAGGGTGGGTCACAGGAAGAGAGGAAATTACTCAATCCCATTGAAAACTTCTACTGTTACCACACGTTCTGCCATGTGTGCACATTTTTTCCATAAGACACATTAATATTAAAGCATATGTGTCCAGCTTCTCTGAGACTGTGCTGCCATTCACAGTTCTCTGCTTTCCTTTCCTTTTTTTTCATCCATCTTCCACCTCTCTCTCCCACGGCTCCATTTTTTATTAATTAGTCTTTCCTCTGCACCCCAGAGTGCTCCAAACGTCTCACGGTCGAGGCTCCTTTGAGATTCAAGTGGCTCTTCCGCATAAAAGACGCTGCTTCAAAAGACTGAACACACAATGCAGCGGCCGTTCACGTGGAGGCCGTTTCTGAACCAGGTTTCACTGTCACGGGTTTGTTAGATTTCACAAATCTCAGCCCGAGTGTTGCAGCTGACACCGCAAAAACTGTAGTAAGAAATAATGATGGTGTGCTTTAGGATCGGCTGTGAAATCGGGGTTCCTGGTTTCCTGGTCAGGGTGTGTGCCGTTGCTCTTTCCTCTGATGACATCATGTGTGTGTGTGTGTGTGTGTGTGTGTGTGTGTGTGTGTGTGTGTGTTTGTGTGTGTGTGTGTGTGTGTGTGTGTGTGTGTGTGTGTGTGTGTGTGTATTAGTCACTGTAAGTTCAGGGTGGGAATTTGTGGGAAATCTGAGCAGAAGGGAAGTTTCAAGTCTCTGTATTTATGATGACGAAACTAAAAATAAAGATATAAAGAAATATATATAGTACATTTTATAATGATTACTATATTATCTGCCTGAAGTTCTGGGTTGTAAAATAAAAGTATAAATACAATTTAATTCATAAATATTACTATAATATAAGATCAGTATGGGAAAACTGAGGAAGGAACGAAGTTTCAAATATGTGTTGGTGATGACTTGATGAGAATTGGTGGCAGACCAAAAAAACAAAAACAAAACATTGTTATTAATATGACTATAAGCTAAATACAAATATAAAAGCAAATATAATATGTAATATATTACTTTAAAATTAATAAACTAATGGTGGAGTAAATAAGGGTTGTAGTCTGTTCTTGGATCTCACAATCACTAGGTCTGCCCCCTAGTGTTGGCATAATTGCATAACATGGTTATAACATATTACTATTTTTACAATATTTATGCTGTGCACAGTATAGACATTTACATTATGAAATGACGATTAAAATGTATCAAACACATTTTTGCCTTACAAAAAATATGGCGGTTTGACAGTATCAGAGCATATATATATATATGTATATAAAGTATGGTGGTGTAACAAATCTAAATATTGCACTATTTAGTTATATTAGATTAAATAGTTTGATTATTGCTTAGGCAATCAACTGAAAGTCTAATTATTTTAAGTGTAAGTACTAAAATAACAAACTGAAAATAAAAAACTTTTTTCACTAAACTTTTACTTTTACTTTTACTAAAACAATATAAAATTACACAATCACATAAAATGATTAAAGCTTAAATTAAAATAAAAATGAACACTGAAAATATGGAAGGTAATTCAAAATGATAATACATACTGTAATGGTATATAAATGACACATAAATCACACTGTTCTCAACACAGTCAGAATTGTGCTACTTCTAATTCATATTCATATATCTCTGTATTTCAATACTATGTGTACGCTGCTGTAAACACTTTGTGTTGTGGCTCGCCTGACTAAATCTTTCCCATCATTCTGTCAGAAATATACGATTATTTTTTGGGCTGTTGTAGTAATACTAGAATAGTAACTGAAGCCTCAGTCTTAAATAATAAATGGTCTTTTTCTCTCTCTCTCCTCAGAGCTGAACATGGAGTACAATCCTTCGGACCACCCGCGGGCCAGCACCATCTTTCTCAGCAAGTCTCAAACAGACGGTGAGAGAGACTCCATGTCTTCTGACTGACAGGATGAGTAAGACGTCTCCCCTTAAGCCTGGATGCTGGAAGGGAACGTTAATTAAAACGAAACCGCGGTCAGATTCAGTTTGATCCAAACGAATCAGAAGGCGACCGCACAGATGGCTCTGACTTAGTCAGTCCAAACATTCCCTCCTCGGAGAAGACTTGCAATAATAGTTTGTTTTAACACGATACATCTGGGTGATGATGCTTTGTTAACGGTCAGCTCTTCTCAGTGGGAGATATTTCTACCCAGGCTAATCTTATGATATTCTCCTTGTTTCTCAGTTAATTATTAGCGTAACGTTTTGCGACTCTGGTCTCTCAGACGTCTTGTGATTCTAGTGACATTATAAATGGAAAATTCAGTGATATAAACAAAATTAGTGGCGTATCAACTGTAAAGTCAAGAATAAGTAAATGCCAGCCTTGTTATCCTTGCTCAGATTTAATTTAGAAACCTTCTTGTTTTTCAGTTATTTTACCCAACAAGAAAGGTACGTTTGATCTCAGCGTGTTTGTTAGTCTGCTGCTTTGTTGTGTCAAAGCTTTATAGATTCAAAATATCTGTAGTTTGATTTTATGCTGCAAGCTGTTATTTGTTCAAGCTGCTCAATTTAACTACACTGAAGCTACACTTTGTAGTTAGCTATGCTAAAAGCTAACCAAATTTATCTAACTACATTAAAGCTGCTTAATGGGGCAACAGATTAATATCATTAAATAAAATCACAGTGGTATTTTCAGACATTTACGCTCAGTTTAGCGGCATTAAGAGGCTATGCATGTTGACAATGTCTGTCCCATTTGTCTGGCAGCGCAGTTGTTTGTTTAGATTCATGTACGCTTTTCTGTCATCTGTAGGTCTCTAGTGCTGTAGTTTAAATTAATATTTTTGTTATTGATGACAAATAGTCAAACTGCTAAAATGGCAGTATAATCGGAGTCATACAGTAGCTTTCATATGTGTGTGTGTGTGTGAGGGGTGTCAGACTCCAGGGACTCTAATAAAATGTCTATCCCACTTGACAACACACACAATGCCTCTTCATTTTCAGTTTGTTTTCTGGGTCAGGCTTTTAACACTTCACCTGTCAGTCAAAGTAACTGGCCCCGCCCACAGATACAATAGTGGTCATTGTGGCAAGGTGAATCATTTTGGTGCTAATGGAAATTATATTATGGGTAAGATGTCTCAGAGGTCTATTTTTTGTATTCAAGTAATTAAACAAACTACAAGACACACCAAAACGACAAAGAAAAAAAAGTTGTGCTTGAACACCGCAAATAGCGTTGGGTACTTTTCACATTGTAAACAAAATTCCAAAAAACGAAAATTGAAATTCTGTGCCAGTACCAAACGGTACCTTTTCTCTCTGTCTAGTAACAAAAACATTAATTTCAGTGAAAAAATAAGTCCAAGTTGTTATTGTAATGTAAAAAATAATAATATTCTGATAGTTTACTGGGTTTTGTATGATTATTTTGTAGTGTGGCTTTGAACATAATTTTGTGTGCTAGTAGTGTACTAAAAACATATTTTTTTCACAATCTTCCAAACTGACTCACAACCTAATCAGTTTTTACATAAATAAATTAATTAATCAACTCAGTCTTCACCACATCTAGATGCCTAAATGCATTGAGTTGCTGCCTTGTGATTGGCTGATTTGCAATTTGTGTTACCAAGCAATTGAACCTGTGTACCTAATAAAGTGGCTGGTGAGTGTATGTAAATGACCTCTTTTATGTTTGGTTAACCTCATCAAGACAGATGCTAATCTATAAATATTTGTAGGTTTAAGTTTAAATGCTTATCGTTCTAATCTTAATATCATAATCTAAAGAACACTTTTGTGTTTTAAAGAAGCTTTCGGAGACTGTTACAGTATGTTTATGTAGTAGTACATATGTGCGCATTAAACTTCGTTCCACAGAGACCAACAAGGGAAAATAAATAGAAAAGTTTATGAAGTTTTGAGAGAGCAAACAACAATTTAAGTCTAAACCCTTGGCAAACATCACCAGCACTGTTTAATAGATTGTGTAACTGCCTCATGATAATTTGAATGCACTGTTATGTGCTGATAGATTTACTCACCGATAGAAAGATATACTTAGTTTCTTAAAAAACTTTAATTAGTTTAGTTAAATTGTGGCCACAAAATTACAAAAAAGTGTTCCCTCATTTTGATTTAATTCAATCAAATTAGTACAACATGGTCATGATGTACTCAAATGAGGGAACAAAATCAGTCATAGAAATTAATTCTGAATTTAACTCAAACACAGCAACGAATAAAACAAACTGAGGGAACAAATTATTTGTGGTCACAATAGATATTTGTCCGAATAGCATGTGCATGGCTCCATAGTTAAGAGAGAACACAATTATTGCTTAAATGCCTGGAGAGACATTTTATGGCTCATAACATATGGAGAGAAATAGTGCAGACACTGTACAATGATTAAAAACGTTATAGTGCGCTTGTCGAGCGCCTTCACACACATGCAAAAAAAAAACACTTTAAAAGGTTATGTCTCTGGCTGCACACAATCAGTAACCGTTTGCATCAAAACAGAAGTATACGTTGGGTTAATCGGGTCTTTCTTGACTAGAATAACACCCAAATTGTACCAGACTTCATGCTGATAGTCAAAGCTCTCTCTAAGAGACTGACCAGCAAGATTGTTTTAGAGAAACATTAAGGATGGTTTAATTAAAGCACATTTTCTTTTTCATGTCTCTGCCCCCCCAAACTGTTAATGAAATACCGTCCAACAGTTTTTAAGACCTCAGATTGTTAGAAACATCCCTTTTGATATCACTGACATCACTTTAATTGTGGTCTTTGTCTTTTTGTCTCTCTCTAATTAACTGTAGTGACTGTCGTGCTAGTGTTACTAATTATGCATTTCTCTTTACAGTTCGGGAAAAACGGAAAAGTCTATACGTCAACCATGTAAGTAGCAGCAGCCATGACACCAGTGGATATGTGTTTTCTGTTTCTCATAAAGCTTGTGTCTGCGATGAAGACGTCGCTCCACGTCACAACACCCACAAGAGCTGATCAAATCCCACACTCAACCACATGAGAATGCAGAAGCCAGTGCTGCATGAGTCTCTGGGCTTGTGTTGCATCATTAACAGCATTGAATTTCTATTCTACTCTTGTTCATTCTATATACGTGTTTTGAAGAAATAATTCACCCAAAAATGACAATTTGCTGAAGATTTACTCTCAGGGCATCCAAAACGTAGGAGAGTCTGTTGTTTCTTCATTGGAACAGATTTGGAGAAATATAGCTTTACATCACTTGCTCATCAATGGATCCTCTGCAGTGAATGGGTGCCGTCAGAATGAGAGTCCAAATGACTGATAAACACATCACAATAGTCCACACCACTTTATCAGCTGTTCTGATGGCACCCATTCACTGCAGAGAATCCATTGTTGAGCAAGTGATGTAAAGCTATATTTCTCCAAATCTGTTCAGATGAAGAAACAGTCATCTACATCTTGGACGGTCTGAGAGTGGTTACATTTTCATTTTTAGGTGGACTATTCCTTTAATATGCATGGCTTGATTTTCTTCATTTCAGTACTGCATGCTATTCATACACAACTTGTAATGAATAGCTTATGTTTTGTTCCTATTTTAATGTCTTCTATTACTTTGCAAGTTAACACACATTGCGGAGTCAAAGGTAAATATTTGCTCATTGCTCTGTTTGCTTCCCTTAAATTGTGATATTGTATCTGTTTTGAAACTGTAATGATTTATTTGCATTATTAATGTTGCTTATCAGTTTGAAATCGTGCATAATACATTACTGTGTTTATATTGTAACGGATTGGGATTCTAACCCACACATTAAGCGAGAATCACTCAGGTATAAATGAGATGATAATGGCTTCTCTAGGGCTGCAGGTGGCCTAATTTTCAGCCTGTTTGCTGAAAGTGTGTGTTTGTGTGTACGCGTGTTTGTGATTAAATTATATTCTAGTTTGCACTCTGTGTGTCCTTGTCTTCCAGCAACATCCATCTGGCCCAATGAGACGCAAGTACAGCTCCTGTTCAACGATCTTCCTGGACGACAGCACCGTTAGCCAACCCAACCTCAAATACACCATTAAATGGTACTCGAACCTTTAGCGTAACACTGATTGAAAGGTTTATGGTTGGTTTATGACAATTTAAAATCAATGATTAGATGTTACAACATTATAATGTACAGTACAATAACTTTCCTAAATAGTTAACAATGTTAATAAACAATTAGTGTTTGTAAAGAGGAGTGATGCATTATTAGATGACAGCAAATTTATTTTTTATGAAAAAATAAGCATGCATAATCACATGTACATAATGAACCACACAATATTGCGATCACTGTTACAATATATGGATTTACAAGAAATGTATTATTTTAAATTAGGCCCCTTGTGGCATTACATTTTAATTATTATTTGAATTTATTCAGGAATAGATTTATGAATGATTTACAAAAACCCAGTGTGCCTGTGTTTTGTCAAACATACTGTAGTATGTTTTGTATTCCATATAATCCATTGATCTACAGATTCATAAAAAAAGAACAGCATATTGTTTTATATGCACGAGGACAATGCAATCGCAGCGCAATACAAAAGATAAAGCTATATACAACTTCTCTTTCAGCTTGAATTGATTTGATGCTTTATCTTGTTGACTACCGTTTGATCAACTTCTTTCTGCTATTTCTTCTGTTCACAGTGTTTCCCTCGCAATATACTACCACATAAAGAACAGGTATGTTTTTCATTTCTCTCTGCAGAGGTTTATCTACCTACCGACCATACTTTTATATCCGTCTTTTTCTCTGGCTTTGTGTCTATCTTTCTCACAAACCTGTAATACCATATAAACCCTTAATGTGTTATAAGCTTCAGACTCCAAGGCTTCACAGCTGCTGAAATATAACTTTTACACAAGGTTTTGGCAACATTGAAATTGTATCACCACACACTTTCCTGGTTCTTTAATTCTTCATATGAATACAGCGTAGAATAAGTATCAGTCTTCCCTAATCTAATTTCAGTTAATCTTTCTACTTTTAGAAATGTGGACGGGCGAATGCTGTTAGACATTTTTGATGAACAACTTCATCCACTTACAGTAAGTGTTTCATTTCTGCAGCTCATTTATAAGATGTGTACTTACACATCTTATGTCCTAAATGTCCCGTTTGAATGTCCTAAAACGTCCTCTTTCCACAGAAATCGGAGCTGCCGTCAGACTACGACAAGCACGACCCAGAACAGAAACATATCTACAGATTTGTCCGTACACTCTTCAGTGCCGCCCAGCTCACGGCTGAGTGTGCCATAGTTACTCTGGTGAGTCAAAGGTCATGTGACTTGATGGCAGACAAATGAAAGTTAATCTGTGTCTTTTTGGATTGGCTGGTAGCACAAGTTAAAATAGGGTTTACCATCAGTGAAGTGGATTTACCATCACTCAGGTGAAAATGGGTGTCATATTTAGCGCTTTATTAGTGGGCGCTAAGCCCAGCAGCTGTCTGAGTGTGACTGTTCCTCCTCTGGCATGAAATCCTTCTTTTAAAGCCTCATCCCTTCTCACTTCTTCAACCAAATACCTTCACGAGTTGTCATTAAACAAGCTGTTGACATACAAGGGGCTGTGCATGCTTGAAAAGGGTTTGTGTGTTTAATAAGGTTTTAATCTACACTGATGATCCAATGGAAATGTACTCTCTGGGTGTATTCACACCAGGAAAGTCCGATAGTTCACTTGCTTTGGTCCGGATCAAAAGCCAAAAATTATACATTGTAGCTATTTTAGCCGTTTTGGTTCCTTTTCACACCACACTGTTTGCTCTGGTCCGAACCAGCTGAAACGAACCAAACCTTTGAACGCTGTCCCTAAACTGCTTTTCGATTGGTCTGAAAGAGCGTGCATCTTCCAACGGTGCTTCCGGAAGTAAACAAACACAGGAGTAAAATGCAGCAGACAGCACACTGCTATTGTGGAGAGAAAACTACGTGGGTTGATTTTATCCCTGGTCATCCTTTACTACATAGTTTGTATACACCACTTCAGCCAATATATAACTTTTGAGAATGAAGCACAGATGCGGCTGGAAAATAATGTATTAATGCACTGCAAAAGGCGAAGGCGCATCGCAAGTCCCCAAATTTCTATGAGGCTCTGCACCTCCTCACAACCCCAAGTTTGTCCGCAACCTGCCATGCTGATCTGCAAACTGTCAACAAACACTTCCTCATCCCATAATGCACAGCGCAGCTGACTACGACAGCCGGTTTAGTCCAAAAATGCGCAGTTCTTTTTGCAGTTGGGTCTGTTTGAGGTCGGATCGCGTTCTCACCACAAGCGAACCGCTCCAGGGTTCGTTTGAAAGAGTACCGAGACCACTTCTTCAAGGAGGTCTCGGTACGCTTGTTTGGTCCATTTTGGTGCGCACCCAAATGCGATTGATGCATTCTCACCCGTCCAAACGAACCGCACCAAGAGGGAAAACGAACTCGAGTGCGACTCAACCGAACTAAATGAGGCAGTGTGAAAGCACCCTCTATCTACGATAGTTACAATGAATTATTCACTGAACATCAGATGTATTGCACATAAAAAAGTAAGGCAAGAGTGTCCTTAAAATTATAAGGTGCAATCTAATTGTTTTTAATCAATGTATTATCTTTAGATGACTGAAATATCTGACCTAAAATTAAACATAGATATCCGTATGATTACTTCACTCATAAACTGTTGCACTATTATTATTATTATTGTAGTACCAATGATTTCAGACCCAAATATCACATAAAATGCTAATCGTGGTAAATTACTTTAAATATCAGTCGGTTTCTTTCTAGATGGTTCTTGGCCATAAAAACTGCAAAGTGGACCAGTCTTGATATTTAAAGTCAAAATCTGAAACTAATGAAAACATTGTTTTGAGTGCAGCTTTATATATTTTGTATGAGTTTGGGATCTGTGTTGTGTTATCTGTAAACTTCTCAGATAGACAGATTGTGTGTGTTTCTTTGTTTCGATTGAGTCTGTTCCTTGACCTGTAGGGGGCAACAGGTGCAGAGATGCTGGTAAACTCTGATTGGCTGTCGCTGGTGCTTCAGTTATTGAAAGAGGACTATGAGTCACTGCACACAGAGAACTTCATGGGAGACTGATCGACTTGAAAAATACTCTATCAAAACATTCCCACTCAGATGACAAATAATAAAATCAATTCGTCTTTTCAAAACTGTTGCCCAAAACAGAAATCTCATTGGGCCAGTTTTGCATTCAAAGTGGACCGACATATTGACTTTTTAGTTTAGGATACATGTAAATCTTTGTCATAGTACCGAACAATCGTCTTGAGCATAATCAAATACATGGGGTAATATGTATCCCTATTTATTATGACAACAAAACAATGTTTTTATTGTTAACTAAAACTAAATCATGTTATTACTTGAAATAATGCAGAAACAAACACAAAATATACATAACGTAATGTTACCTTGGCAACAAAATAAATGTAAGCTAAAGTACTGCAACTTCTAAAAACGAAACGGAAATGAAGCTAAACAGAAATATATATATTTAAAAAATATATTAATAATAAATGACAAAAGCACAAATAAACTGAATATTCCAATTTTGTATAAATACTAATACTATAATAGTATATAATTTACACTTATATAACACGTTATGGCAATTTGCCCTCTTAAAATACTGTATTTATGACTCAGCTGAATAAAAACTGAATTATGTTTCCGTAGCTCTACTCAGGTTAATGTTTACTATTAGGGGGCTGACCGCTGTCCCTGGAGTGTTTTTGTAGGTTGTGGATTTATAAATTGTAGGTGTGTAATTTGCCCATTTGCTGTCACTAGTTCATCTTGAACTGCGTAAAGTATATTATCTCACAAACATACTCCCATAAGCACATATTTAATGCACAGCTGCGCACGGGTGAGCCAAAGCCCCCTGATGCAGTGGAACCAATTAAACATGATTTCTGTCTTACAGTTTGTACAAAAAACATTGCTCTTTTTAGATTTATTTTCCACTGTGGGAAACGAATATTATTTGCCATTGTTGTCCCCAATTTGTGTGCGTATGTGCATTTGCACTGCTTAGTGCTTCTACGTCTTTTTTGCATTGCATACATCATGTGTTCTTCATTTCATAAGGACATCTTTGTTCGCACTATATCCATCAGCAGTGTTTATGAATGCTAAAGACGCCCATGGCTATAGCATACTGTCATACACCACGTCAACAGAGCACAGACTTACAATTCAAACACTTAATAAGTAATGTGTATAACTTTCCTTTAGAAGTACACAAAGAAATATTATTGGAGTTACTTAGGAAACCATAACTTTTGCTAGTGATCATACTCGTTCTTTGCCATTAAACATATCAATGGCCTTTAACATGTCACTTGTCCAACAGACAGGAAGAATACATAGAATCATGTGGCTATTTTTTTCATAATGTCTATGCTAAAGCAACATACTTTAAAGTGGATAAAACAGAAATAAGGGCTCTGTAATCTACCTGTTCTCCTTCAACATTCCTGTGGTGTTTAACAGTACATCTCAACCTTGTGCAGTCTCATAACACAGAACCTTTCAACAGACATGGACAATTTATGAGCGCCTCAGTTTGATCAGAATATATTTTTCTCTCACCTTTATGGTATAAAATTGAAATGCCTTAAGGTTTAGAGAAATAATGTATCCGTGTGATTCAGGAGTCAGTGGTACAGAGTGAGTTTGTGATAATCTAGTGTGTATTTCTGCCTTCTATTTAAAAAATCATGAAATATAGCAAAATTCCAGAGCCAAAAGATTAGGCAAATTATCTTAATTAGGGGATCTGTCTTATTTTGAATTACTTGAATCTTTGTCATAGTACTGAACAATCATCCTAAGCATAATCAAATCATTGCTTTCCACATTCATTTGTATAGTGCTTTTCATTATGTCGATGGTTTCAAAACGGCAGAAAATGCTTGTTGCAATATTTGTTATTTGGCTCCTTATGAACAGGAATCTTAAATTGAATCTCAATGAGACCCCGTGAGCAGTCACAGGTAACGGTGTCACGGCGGTGAAGTGTTGGAGGAAAACCTTAAAGAGAACCAAACTGAACTAATCCAATGTTTTGTTCATAATTCCAAAGGGCAGCATGTGTATATTTAAAACAGTAGGGGGCCTAAAACAGATCCGTGTGGCACACCATACTTTCTAATGTTAGATTTGCTAGTTCCACGTTTAAACAAACAAATTGGTAATAGTCAATTCTAAACTAGCTGAAGGCAATGCTATTTTCTAATCAATGCATGTCATCATGATCTATAGTGTCAAAAGCTCTAAGCTCTAGTATAACTGGAGGGAAATGCAGTCTTGGTCAGATACCGGAAGCAACTCATTTGTAATTATAAATGCAATCTCTGGTCTATGATGGGCCCTGAAACTTGGCTGAAATTCTTTATAATCTTTGTATTTAAATAGCATAGTTTTTTTAAAGGATTCGTGGTACATGCTGTTAAAACAATGGTGTTGGTTTGCAGTTTGTTACCAGTGAGGCACCAGGTGTTTTTGTTGGTTGGCTGAGCATGTGTGTTTGTTTGTCTTTCGGTATGTATGCCCCCTGACCTACGTGTCAGTCTTGCAGTAATCACATACAGTATTTGCAGTGACGCTGCAGTAACCTTGCTCCAAAAACAGAAATGCAAGGGTCAGTCGCCAGAATCTATAAACAAACATTGGTTTCTTTAAAGTTGACTTGATTGAAAATATGCTTTATTGGCATATTAGTCAAATCTATTTTATGTTTAACTTAACTTTCTTTCTTTCTTTTAGGTGTATCTGGAAAGATTAACCACATATGCAGAGATTGACATTTGTCCTGTTAACTGGAAGAGGATTGTTTTGGGTGCTATCCTGTTGGCGTCAAAAGTGTGGGATGATCAGGCCGTATGGAATGTTGATTACTGCCAGATCCTCAAAGACATCACCGTGGAAGACATGTAAGTGTGTCTCTTGAGCCTGCAAATTCAATATAACGTGTCACTCTCAGGTACAAGTCATTTAATATGTGGGAAAAAAGAGCCTCATCAATTGATCATGTGCAGTTTCCCAGGAAGCAACAAGTATCTTGAACACAAGATGAAAACGCTGCTTTACTCTGAAGTTTTATGTAATATTCAAATTTTCGTACAAGTTAAATTTGCAACTGTGGATGCTCAGCCTTCAAACATTTCTAAGATATATGCTGACTTACAGTTGACTTAAAACGTTTAGGATGTAATGTATTCTGAATGAAGCAAGATAATCATCAACAAATCATATAGAATAAGGAGCATGTATTAATTGTATGTAAGGTCTGTTTTAATTTTATGTTGAACACAGAGGTTAGTGCCCTACACAAATCATGTATTGTGATATATAATATCCATTGGCAGCTTTTCTAAGGTTCCAAGCATCTGTAGAACTGGTATTTCTGATGTTTTCATGACATTCTTTGGAAACTATATCCTATAGGGCTTAAAGTACCATATATAATATCCCTGATGGCAAAATACTAAGAAATTGAGTTGACAAATACAAAGAGTGATACTTGACACTTTCAACATCGGCTCCTGCTGAGCGGTTATTTTAAAGGCCGTCCTGACTAAAGATTCAGTGAAGGAGGCAGTCATATTGTCCTCAAAGCACACCGCAAACAGCATGGAGGACCATAGAGTGTGGGTTTATGGGTGTTTGTTGTCAGAGGCTTCGCTGTGGGTTATATTTAGCTGGTTGGTTTCTGCATGCGTTGGAACAATTATGCGGTTGGTTGGAAGGGATGACAATAGATTGTTTATTTTGAACTTTGAAGAGTTTCATCGGTCGTTAGAAATTTTGTAGGGAATAAAGTTACATTTTTAATAGGAACAAATGATCAAGGCTTGTCATTTGGTGTTCTTGTCAGAATTGTAGTTTTAAAATGAAGAGACTTTCATTGAAACATGCTAAGTCTGAATTTCCTTGAATAGCTAACTGTCAAGATTTTATTTTTGCTTATGTCCACCCACTGACAAATGTCAAAAGGAACATACGCCAAACTAATTATCTTTGCTTTCTCTCTCCCACCAGGAATGAGTTGGAGAGACAATTTCTGGAGTTGCTGCAGTTCAATATTAACGTCCCATCAAGCGTCTATGCCAAGTACTATTTTGACTTGCGTTCGCTTTCAGAGGCGAACAACCTCAGCTTTCCCCTTGAGCCTCTCAGCAGAGAGAAGGCCCAGAAACTTGAGGTGAGTGGTCGATACTACTCTAGATCAGTGGTTTTAAAACCGGTCCAGCACTGCTTATTTTCTGTTTCTCCCTCATCCATCACACCTGATTCAACTCATCAGCTCATTAGTGGAGACTGCAAGACCTGAAATGGGTGTCTCAGATATATGGAGACATACAAAATTTGAGTTGTTATGGGGTGCTTGCAGGACCGGTTTGAAAACCACTGCTCTAGATCATTAGCACACATTATATAGCTCAAGATATTTATCTCAGATTATCACTCAAGATCTCATTTATATCCCAGTGTTGTGGTTTCTGGGTTTTCATGAGAAGAAATATTTCAGCAGATTGTAATACTAAATCTATTAGCATTGTTCTAGAAAGTTACAAAGAATATGAAAGTAAAACATGAAAGCTTGTGTTGGTAAAGATTTCTCTAAGATGGGATATCGTGACATGTTGTATCGGTCCATTGGTTCAGTAGCAGCAGGGCTGAGTAATTACCTCGACTGAATCCCCATGTGTGTCTTATAACAGCATTCAGCCTTGATGCTGCCCAATTACAGTCCTGACAAGACCAGGCCTATAATGATGTTAGTTAGTTCAGCTGTGTGTGCGTGTGTGTGTGTGGTGTGTGTGTGCGCACGCACGCACAGTTGTCTTTGGTGGCATAATATCCAACTAGCCCATCTAGAGTCAATGGTCTGTGGGTGGACAGTTCAATCAATCAGTGGTTTGTGATCCATTTCTTTCATGAGGACCAGCCCCCCTGCTTCCATCTTGCACTGGTCCTTTGTATACGCTCCAACACACAATCTCAAAATAATGCACACAATTTGTATCTTGTTTCAAGAATGAAACTTTTTCCCACTTAGTCTTGGAGGTTTTGGTGCTTGGAAATTTGGTTTGTGACACCTTCAGTTGTATCAGATGTGAATCTAGCTAATTGTATGACCTTTTTAACTCTTATAAGTCAGCAGATAATGACTTACAAGTTAATAATATAAGGTTTTACTAATATTACTACTACTAATAATAATAATAATAAGTATAATACTGTAGAAAGAGAAAAGGGCTAAAAACAGAACCCTGGGGAACACCTGGAGTAAGAGGAGCTTCGTGTTATTTCCAAAAAAATAAAAATAATAATAACAACATGCTGGGCCTGAAAAGGTCGAGCCAATACAATATATAAAGCTGCTGGAGTAATTTACATTTCTAACATTATATATAATTTTTTAATGATAAGTTTTCAAATATAGAGTAATAAACTGTTTCTCGTGTTTCTCACAGGCGATCTCCAGGCTTTGTGACGACACATATAAAGACTTGAGAAAAGCAGCCAAGAAGCGCTCAATGAGTGCAGATAACCTGATAGTGGTCAGATGGTCGCCGGCCATCATATCCTAATAACGGTGGACATTGGAGACGTTTACGAGAGACTGAGAGAAAAAGACTGTCAAGCGTTCTCTAAGAGGACACGTAGTACCTCCACAAGACTCTTGAGCCAGAGGTTTTTATCTAAAGAGTGTCCTTGCTGGTCGTACGGCTGCTGTATATACAAGTCACCCTCACAAAGATCACTTTCCAACCTGTGGACGAGAGGAGGACACTGCTGCCGCAGTTCAGATAAACTGCAGTATGTGAATATAAATGAGGGAGAAAGACGCCCAATGACTGGAACAGCATTCCAACAGCTCGGTGTCATACGTGTTTGCCATTCTAGGTGAGGAAGTATCCGTACTGTGTTAATTCATCTTGTATGGTAAGAAAATGTCTACCTGGATGCTCAAGGATGTGTTGTATCAAGATCCAAAATCAACCACTTCTCAAGATATTTCTTAGCTATTCTTCCATTGCTTCAATTATTTCTCTCCAAATGGCTCTGACCTGATCAAACTAAAAAAATACCACTGTTCTTACATACATTTATGTAACATTTTATCACATTAAGATTTATTTTAAATTAAAAACATCATTAATGGTGGTTAAAATGAGTCTTAATGCAAATTAATGGGAAAATATACAATTTGGACCTCTTTGTTTAGTGTGATTATCTTATCGTTTGTTTTTGTTTTGTTGTTTTTTTTCTTCAATTTGTAATACCCGATAAATGCAGTTTGCACTGTTTGGTCTTATTACATAAGAGTAAAGGAAGCTGACTTTGTATTTTCAAAAGGACGGTGTTGTGTAGAGTTTCCATATGAAGTTCACAGGACTTTGATAATTGAATGCCTTCAAATAATACGTTTCAGTTAAAAATGTACAATGTCAAAATGGACTGAAATTGGAAGTTTTAATACTGAAATCAAAGGTTTTTCTTCTGCAGAGCCAACAATGACATTCCATCAATGACCATGAGCGTGACCATGTTTTGTATAACCTCAAACGGCAGATATGCACATGCTGTGTCACTCATTTCCAGTTGCCAAAGCAATATCCGTACTGTGATCTATCTATTCCGTACAACACCTGCAAAGATTGGAGCTGATATTTGAAAGGCTCCTGGGGAACTTTCAGATAACGGAGTTCAAATTGGTGTCTTGAAGTCAAAAAAACGGTTATTAAAGTGAGGCTCCTTGTGCCCCTGCGATAAAAATGTTTGGACTGATTGCAGTGCTTTATTTCTTAATTACCAGAGACTGAATTGAATTGGCGAGAAAGAGGAGTTCCTGCTGTATCCACCTGCGTTAAGGCGGAGGAAAGGGCCTTAGATGTAGAATAAGAAATTAACCATTTTATCATCCCTTCTCATTAAGACAGGGAAATATGTTTTTAGTAGTGCTGTTAAAATGATTAAATCACATACAAAATATGTTTAATATATGTGTGTGTTCTGTGTATATTTATTAATGTATATATAAATACACACACATACAGAACATGTGTGCATGTATTTACATGTCTATATATATATATTCATATATTTAATATAGAAAAATAACATTTATCTGAAATATATACATGCATGTGTGTGTATTTATATATACATAATAAATATACACAATACACATACAAATATTATGTAAACAAACACTTGTTTGGATGCAATTAATTGTGATTAATGGTTTGACAGCACTAGTTTTTAGACAGCAGAATTCGTTTTTAAGAATTAATTACTTCCCAATTCAAAGCAAGTGTAGAATTATGCCATCAGATGTGTGTGGAGATGATTCGTTATGTTATCTGTTGAGAGTAATTGAGACATTTTCATTTCCGAGACTTCGCTCGGAAACACCTTGAGAATTAGAACTTCCACAAATATATTTTGTATATTGTACATAAACATACTTAAATAAATGTAATTATGATCTTCAGATATTTATATGTGACCAGTGTTTACTTTGGTTAATTCCTGAACTCTGGATACACGTTTTGAGAAATGTTAATGTCAGATGTTTTATTAGGAATAAGTCCATCTTCTGGAATCCGACGCCGTTTCTAAGCGCTGTCATTGAGGTGTTTTTCATAATCTTCTGTCGATTGAATTTCCGGTTGAGTTTAACCTTTTTTGTTCTGCAGCACGACATTCATTTTTATCTCCAGTGCCCAAAAGCATCTTAACATTTTTACTTAAAAACAGTCAAATCTAAATATAGTGCACACTTTGTGTATTTTGTATACAATGCAGTAAGTAGGCAATGTGATGCTAACATATCTGACTGGATATACAAAGATGAAATATTTCCTGCAAAATCAAAAGAAAAAATGATATATTGCAAGAAAAAATTAAGACATTTAGACATGATACTAGACAAAACGTGCAACTAAAGTGAACCCAGATGTCTGTGTTGGTTTATTTCCTTAAGATGAAGAAAGTTTGACCAAAGTACTTCTCAAGGAAGGTCTGTTTTTTGCTAATGGAGGCTCATTTTAAGAGTGTTGGAAACGGTTTGAAATCAGGGGAAACGTTTGAGAAAGGTGTCTTTGGGGAAGCAAACGCAATCATGAATGGAAAGACTGATTTGAAGCATTTGTAGATTGTGTTGAATTTATTTTCTGTGAGCATGTGGGATCTGAAGGCGGTGTTATAAACTCGAGTCCTGATAGGAGGCATTGGGCAGGCGAGTGGCGAGTTGTATCCGTGTGCACTGAACTCTACCTCTGCATAGAGTCTTTGTTTCTAATGTAATACCTCTATCTTGCGCTCTCTGGCTGTTTCTCTGTAATCTTTCTCATTTCCATTGCAATTTCTAGGAACTTACAAATTCAAATATTTCAGAACATTTATACTATAAGTGGTTTCCTGTGAAAAAAGAAAGAAAACTGCTGTAGTTGTGACTTTTTAATTTATGTTCGGTCACTGGTTGTATGCCTGTTATTATGAATAATACATTGTTTTGTCATGTTTTTCTGTTCCAAAGGTCAAACCCTTCTTCAGTATGTTTTCAGTGGCTGAATCCTATCTCTCATGTATGATCTTAGTTGATTCTACTTTCGGTTTAACTAAGTGAACCCAGTCGCCTGCGGCCGTCCGCCCAGGAGCTGGAGGCTACAATGGTCGCATGCGGTTTTCTTTTGGTTCTCAAACTATGATTTTAACTGATGCTCCCAGTTCAGAAGCAATGTTTAGAAACTGCCACAAGAATAAACTTTTAAAAGTTGCAATACAAACTGGTCTAATGTGTTTTTAATGAGTCTCATCATCACATTATATAAGCTGTATAGGGAGGACTGGGTCATATTTTTCATGGTAGGATTTATGTTTATTTTATTATTATTAATATACTGCTTAACCTGAATACCTGCAGTGACTATTTGCACACAGACGCAAATTACTGCAAATTACTACGTGATAGTATAATATTATTGTCCCTTATGGTATGTATTTGTATTTTGTTAATAATTTGCCTCATTTTCTCAAACCCTTGCATGGTTAAAATGGATTTCTCAAAATGATTTCCAATGCTAACCACTGAAAAACAACGCTTGACAATGTTTTTTATTTATTTATTTTTTAAATGTGAAACTCAAATGAATCTAAATTTTGAGTAAACTTTAAGATTTAATTTTCAGAAGTTCTTATGTATTTCATATTTTAGTGTTTGACAAGTTACAGTAAATGTTTTCTGCTTTTTACTTTAGTGTTTCTTAGTGTTGGTTTTTTGGTAAATTGCATGGAATGGGGGTCAATGTTGGAAAACATAATTTACCACACTTTTCAGACATATTTAACTAGAACCCACTGACAGAGATAACAGACATTAGTGAACTTTGAACCCTTGCAATAACTAAATTTGGTCTCATAAGTATTAGCAAGAGAATAGCAATTTATAGTGTTTTGTATTGTTATTATTCAGTAAATACTGTGTATAAAATCTAATTTACTATTCATTGTTATAAGATATGGAGCTAGAAAAAAAGGTTTGATGCATTTTACGTGACCCAACAAATTCAGCCAGAAGTTGCACTGCACCTCATTTAATGAAATAAATAGTTCAATTACGTCCAAATATAGAGCATCAACTATAACAGCAAGCCACTCTGAAACGAGAGCATATGGTGCATGCATTTCCATCCAAGTCTTCGACTTTACACCTCTAAATGTGTCCCTGGTGAACTACGCCACTAGTTACCTTAAAATATGTCTGTATCTAGCAGAGCCGGCCTGCTAATCCAACTACAGAGATACAGAGGCCAAAAGAGACAATTATAGAAATATTTGAGACTGTTATAAGTCATCTGGGACATCCAGTATCTGTTCTAAATTTTCAATAACCACTAATGTGGAAAATGTATTTGTGTTGAAAAGAACAAATTTGGTTAGGCTTGCAAACGCTGTATTATTTGCATTGTCTCTCCAATGCAGGCATAACATTAAACTGTTGTTCGCCTAATCGCTTAAAAAACAGGATGCTATTTGCTGTTCTCCTGGTGTAATCAATCTCATAAACACGTTCCAAAATAAGAACTTGACTATACAAGACAGATTCATAATAATATTTAAGCGGGGTGCCTGACACGAAGTAGCCTTTATTTCTGAAAATATTTATTGTTAATGAATAATTTACATTTTTATTTATAAAGTGATTGCAAAATAATTATGTAACTTACAAACCTAATTTAGGTCCACCATAGTTTAATGTGTCAAACACGTTTTAAAGTAAGTGTTTACTACCCAAGCAGCTGTCAATATAGTTTGCATACCCCGTAAGTCTCCATTCATTGGAACACAAGTCCTTCAAACCCTCTGTCCAGATGTCCCTCATTCAGAGGTGGTTTAGACAGGGCTAAAAGCTTCCACTCTGATCCCATGACATCCAGTCGTGCCGAACACCTCAAGGACAGAGCTAAAGAGAGGATTCGATTGAATAATGTAATAATATTACCCCTAGACACCTAGCACATCTCTAACAGAAGCCAACCAAAAATGTCCTTGTAGAATTCATATGAAAAGTTTAATTAATTTGCTGCATGACCTCAACACCCAACAAAAAACTTAGACACAAGTATGCCAAAGTCTTCAGTTTCCTAAAATAAATGAAATTCACGTCAACACAAAATGTCTTTCCTAACGATTCTGTGACCCAAGACCTCGTGTGACTTACAACTGTACCGTCATCAAAATGCTTTCCATCATACATGAGAATTTAATTTGGTTATTTGATGCCTGATCCAGCAAGTTATTCTCCTGTAAGGACAAACAGAGCCCAAATATCACAGCAAGGCCTGCGTGCCGACATGCCTTTGGTGGGTAAGAATAGCCTCACAATGGAGCTCACGTCTCTCGTCTTCTGTTGTCTGGGAACAGTTGTTGTCAGGACAGAGGCAGAGGTAAGATGGGAAGCCAAGTTGGTGGATACGCTTGAGTCTTGCCGTTGCGGATTTCTCCTGACCGGGAATTTGAGTGCTTGTAAAGCAAGGCTTATTTGTAATGCCCACTTGGTTTAAGTTTAATACGGACTGTAAAATATTGTTCTTGAGTGGAATAAAGTGGGCTGTGAGTTGACCAGTGGGATATCCTGGATCTGGAAGCCTAATTCTGCTGGCATGGCTAAACAGACTGCATCTGAAATGATCTTCATAACTTTGAACCACAACATCACCCTCATAGGTATGTGCACGGTTTTGGTATTTTAATACGAATTCATACAGGAGCTCCAGAAAGTATTTGGGCACTTAAGTGCAAACCTTCAATGTCTAAATGTAATTGTATTCGATTTTCAAAACATTTGTTTTAAATACAGCACATTTGTACATAGTAAACGTCTCATTTAGACCAATTCCTTTGTGTAGAAAATAGCTAATACATTGGCAGATGCCACTTATGTTCCCTTAGTTATTTATTTAGTATCTAATGCAATGACATTTGTACATTATGAACTGTCCAAGTATGTTTGGGGAGCCACTGTATCGCTGTATATGGCATGTGGACAAATATCACAGGTATAAAAAATATGTAATCCAGAATGATTTGCCAACACTATCTCACAACCAATGTGTACGTATTTTACAAGGTTGCTAATTCGTGCAAATTCGTATGACCTCACAAATGTATGATTTCAGTGAGGGGCACGGTTGGGGTGGTCATTCATATGAATTCCTATGAATTTTCCCTTGCAAAATACATACATACATCATAGCATCGAGGGCAATATCCACTGAATATAAAGAGTACAACTGATATGATTCTACCAATGTTCTGCTACAGATACTCAGCATAGGGCCATAGCTTATATGTTGCCATTGAAGTAATATCAAAGATCAGTTTGTCAAAAGAGTACTTGTCTAATGTATTCAATTAACTTGACAACATTAAGTCAATTTCCAGACCAATCATAATACATGATAAGTTAAACTGACAAAGAACTGTGTGCTTTTGCTCCTTAGGGAAAGCATGGCTCATCCTGGTGGTATTCCTTAGAGTCCTGGTCCTGCTGTTTTCTGGTTATCCCCTCTACCAGGATGAGCAGGAAAGATTTGTGTGTAACACCATTCAGCCCGGTTGTGCCAACGTGTGCTACGACACATTTGCCCCTCTTTCCCTTTTCCGATTCTGGCTGGTGGAGCTCACAACCCTTTGCCTTCCCTATGTGATGTTTGTCATCTATGTGATCCACAAAGTGAGTTCTGGTCTACCTGCTGACAGCAGAACTTCGGAGTCCATTAAAGCAGACTCCATCTATAAGATCCATCAAGAATCATTCAGAAAAGCATCTCTTTGTAAGTCCGTCGTGAAGGCTGAGAAGGGACGGGTGCAGTACTTCACAGGAGCCTACATTTTGCAACTGTTGCTTCAAATACTTGTAGAAGCTGGATGTGGAGCTGCACATTATTACTTGTTTGGCTTCCACATCCCCAAACGCTTCATGTGTCAGCAGCCACCTTGCACAACAGTAGTGGACTGCTACATCTCTAGACCCACTGAGAAAACCATCATGCTGAACTTCATGTTGGGGGCAGCCGCTTTGTCCTTGCTGCTAAACGTGTGTGACCTAATCTGTGCTGTCAAGCGCTCCGTAAGGCAAAAAAGCAAAGGAAAGATGCTAGTAGAGAAGATGTACGCTGAGGAGCAGTACTTCCTGTCAGGGAATGGGAATCAAGTTGTGGACGCCAACATCCAGCCAACTCAAGATGTGATGGGACCGGGAGGGTTCTGCAAAAGAGGGATCAGAAACTCAAGTGGCGATGAAGCTGCTTCCATTCTTTTGGACGATGGCCCTCCACCACCCTCAACTCTTGGAGGAATGCCTACAATTGCTGGAATGCCTGGTTCCAACAACAATGACGACAGCAGCAGCTACCAACCCACCCAAGAAGAGGGGATGGTAAGAGATGGCAGTGAAGTAGCACTGTACCCCAGCGAGCCTTTGGCGACTCCTAGATCTGTCCGAGTCAGCAAACGCAGTCGTCTCAAACCTCCACCACCTCCACGAAGGGACAAACTAACTGCTCAAGGTGCAATTGATGTCTCAGGAGCGACAGCGTTGTGTACCAGAAGAGTAGGACAATACACTCTGGTAGAAATGACCACCGGTGAGGACGTACCAACTTGCAATGGAGATGGACAAGCAAAGAGGTCGGAATGGGTTTGACTGTCCCTCCAGATGACTAAGAAGCTTTTTTTTTTGTAAGCATTTTAAGTTGATTGGGACTGGAACAGAGTGACTTGATTGGAATAGTTTGCTTGGAGAAACAAGGTGAAATGAGAGGTATTATTAGATGCCAACGTCATGGATACATACCAACCCTTGGATCAGCTCTGCCCTCAGCATTCACCTGCCTTTCATGTTTATGTTAGCGCATAAAGCCAGACGGCCTTGACCTGCCTTGCCCCTGTGACAATCAAGGGACACTGAAGGCCTTTCTAAAAACAGGTCCGTTGCAACCACCCAGGGTCTCTGAGGTTAAGCTAAGACTGACATCCTTTCTGCAACAACAGGGGCGACCACCAAACAAAACAACCCCGAGGGTACAAAGGTGCTTTAAAGGTCCTCCAAAATCCTCCAGCCTGCAAAAACTCAAGAACTGTCGATTTTCAGTCAACTGGACCCCATCATAAAGCAATTACTGCCCAGGCTGCTTTTGTATTTATGGAGGTAGCTTGTAACACTATTTCAAGGACCCGCTGGGGTTTGGTTTGGAGCTTTAGAACAAACACTTAAAATAGTGTTCCGTAATCTGGTGTAACACGAGAGCAAGACGATGCGTGGCTTTCAGACTTTCAGAAACGAGCCGCAACATGTAAACGGTTAGACATGTTAGCTTGGACAGTCACCTAGACTGCAGCCCTTCTGTCCTCACAATGTCAGTCATGTGTCTTATTATACACGCCAAGGACTTCTGGGATTGACTATATATGGAGTTTCTTTATGCAACACTGATGATGATTTGTAGTTGTAGTTTTTTATCGTTTCTTTTGCTGCTAGATTTTAGGGATCTTTAGTCTGATGTCAAATGGTTTGCAAGTCAGTGACTCTTTGGGATTGTTTTTATTATATTACCTGACCAAATCACACTTCCCCTTGGGCATAGAAATATTATTAATAGTTCACATATTACATAACTGGTGACTATTACAGAAAGGTCAGACAGCATGAACTCCTGCATCTCAAAATGCAACACATTAAATTTCAGTTCATTTCAATTGTGATGACAGCTGGATTTCAAATGGAAAATAACCATTTCCAAGATGATATCTGGATCTTACTCGTGTAAGTTCATGTGACCACAGAGTAACATATTACTTGGAGTCTCTAGTAATGTGCTGATGAGTCGACTCAGTTGTTTTTGATTAGAAAAATGTATACTGTTGGTATGCCACCAGAAACAGGGTTGGGAAAACCTACCATAGATGAACATCCTATTAAAACCTGACAACTCATGCCCTCCAGTGGAAAATACATGCACAGAACTCAAGTCTAAAGAGGTCCTTCACTACTGCAAATGTTTGTACCATCAATGTGCAATCAATGCAATTACATTAGCATCTACATTATTTCAACTGAGTGTCTTTGACACTTATTCGGGAGACTTAGAATGTTTATATACATGTTTCTATGAATATACAGTTTGTATGTATATGTAGGCCTATTGTATACTTAAATGTAATTTAGATTTTACTGCATTGTATTGCATAGCATTACCAACTAGGGGTATATTTCCCAAAAGCATCGTTAGCTAAATATGGTGGCAAGTTCCATTAATGAAACAGAATGACAGAATTTCCGACCATAGTTGATTTTGGGAAACACACCCCAGGAAGGCTAAAGGTGTTTATAAAGACTACAACAAAGTTACAGTTTGCCCATTATCATGCCAGTTATTTTGAGGTGTGAGCATTGTCCTCTAATGGCTACAAAATTAGACAGTGCATGTCATTTAGATTTTTTTTATAATGCTAATCATTATATTGTCACTACAGTAAGTGCAAAATGTGTTTTCAGAAGAAGAAAAAACGAAAGCTGTATTTGAACACTGCACAGTCAGTTTGTTCTTGATGTCACATATTTAAGGAGATATCATCTAATATTAAAATAAGAGATGTTTTGGAAGGAGGCCTGGAAACGTACCTGTCACGTGCAGCATTCACTGTCCCTGCTCTCACTGAGACTCAGTGCTCTCTGCTGGCAGGAGTTGATAATGCACTCCTCTGCTTCAATGAATCTTTATTGAAATGGTAAGTTGCATTGTGACAGGGTTCGTAAAATGGGCGTAATCTAGCGCCCCAGGAAGCTGTCTTTTTGTCTATTTTATTTAAAGAAGCTCAAACTTGTTATTCAGGTGTGATTTATTGTCCTGACCGCTGCTCACGTGTCACGTGGTATTTGTTAGTTTTCTCAGCACTGTTGCGTAAAGGCAAATCATAGTAATGTCATGATTAATTTGATAGAAATTGTATTTGCTTGTCAGATTTCAATTTAAAGATGACTTCTTTAGTTTTAACATTTCTCTAATAAGGTATCTGTGTTTTCTTGGCTAGTTTAGGTCTATCATGGATAAATAAATATGATAATAAATCGCCAGTAGGTGACAGTAAGTCCCAGTTTTAATAAATTACTGACCCGAATCATTCATAATATCAAACGATTTGTTCAAAACGGCTGATTCGGTAGAATCGCAACAGGTGTGACCATATTGACCGTTAAATGACTGGGTCACTCGATTCGTTCAAAAATGATTGATTCACGGAATGAAACACCATGTTGCTATGCACTGTTGTATAAAACTAATAGCACATTTGTACTGCTTGCGGCCTCGCGCACATGTGCTAATATACAGAACAGTACATTCTTGTGAAATAAAAACGTAAAAACTCATACATGGGTATGTTTTATTTAATTTCTGGAATTATAAGGGCCTTCTAACTGTATTCTAGTGGACTTCATCGTGCAGTGAGTGCTTTTGGACCATCAAGACGTGTTTTTATTAGTTATGTATTAATTATATTTTTCTCAAAGTTGGATAATGTCAGCTTTCCTATCATCTCTCAGTCCCTCACATTCACATTATGTCAGGAGAATGTGTTTAAATTCTAATCAAGGAAAAAAAAGAGCATCACAATTTGCGCTTTAGCCATTTTGCATGAAAAATGACAAAATTGCTTCAGCTCTTGCACAGTTTTGTTACAGCACCAAGTCCTGAAACCAAAAACTGGTGGTTTAACAGAAGGGATGCTTTTTGTCCTTTTTTCGACCAAGGGGATGCAGTTAAACATAACTGTAAGTCTTTACATCGGGCACAAGGTGGAGACAAAGTACAGCAAAAAAGTAGTTATATTCTCAGCAGTTTAATAGGAATGTACTAAAAAAACTACGTAATTGTTTTAAATGATATGCTTTTGTTATAATAATAATTATTATTATTTTTATTATTATGAAGGATTTTACATCATTTCCATTATTAGTTATTCTCTTTCAAAGTATCATGAATCCACCCAAAAGTTTTGTTTGTGTAAAGGTATAGATGAAAATACCACAGCAAGTTATTTTTTTAAGTGTAGTGCTAAAAGAAATGGAAAAGTGTGACACCTTTAATAATCAAATATTCTTCTGGAAGGTTTAAACTAACGTATTGTATCAGAGTCATTGCACAGAAGCACTCTTGTGTCCTTTCACTAAACATACTAAGTAATAGTTGTATGTACACCATTTTACATTTGCTCAAATAAACTGTGAAATATTGTAACAGGACATTCCAAGCTAGAAAAATAACAAAAGACTGACATGTAATATGACACAAAAGTAACCGTTTCAATGTCATTGTTTGTCTAAGGATCTCGTTGGAGTTTCACAGAAAGGCTCTGTAAGGGACCACCTGTAGGTTTCATTCACCTTCTCTGTGAGTGGAACTACTAGTAATACAGCTCAAATTAAAAAAGGACGTTTTGATGGTGTTAAAAAAATCTAACTGTCACATGTCTCTAACAAAACATGGCTGGGGCCCGAGCTTCAACACATTTCTATAACGTTGATCAAAGGACAACGCTCTCAAATTAGACATGAAAAACCATGCGCATCAGTCTAAAGTTCTATCTACATGGCACCTTTATTCCAGACTTTAAAAGAAAGATCAAAGTTTCCCAGATGAAAAGAACCCGTTTCCTGCGTTTAAACCCCATCCCCAGCCCTCTTTTAGAAAATTAAGTAGCAAGCACGTGAAGGGTTCAACAATTATGGAGATTCTCCAACACAAGGCCCTCGTCTCTAATTAGGCCTCAGATAGCTAAAAGAGATTCTCTCAACAGAACCCACAAAAGCATCTTCAATGGGAATGACCACAAAGAGCCGACGGGGACCACTCATTACCAGAAGCCCCCTCGGCATTAAAACAGCACTTGGAGAAATTCAGATTCCTCAAAAAGATTTTATTGTCAAAATAAAAGTCATATTTGCTTTGCATGTGGCATCTACACTATATACAAATGTACAATAATCTTATAAATCATCTTTTATACACCATTTACAAGTTTGTATAAATACATTTCGCAATTTAAAAAAACAAAATGAACAACAACCCGTATATAATAACAATAACAATAATAGGGCACTAAAAAATTAAGGCTTATTTAAACCATCTTTGATTGTTCAAAACTTGTCTTCCAACAACGCGTAAAAGTAAATGACACGAAATGCTGCAAGCTGGGGACATGTCTTACTCCAATAGGAACAATGTAATGCCCACAATTCTCCTTAAGAGTGACTGATTGCATGTCATGTCCATATCAATAGAATGGAATTAGCGCAACGTAATTCTTTCTGCGTCGCTGCATTGTTTCAACCAGTTCGTCCGCTAATAGAAACCAGCAACAAGTTCATTTGTATGCAAACGACTGAAAAGAATAAGAGACCCCCCGACAATTAAGAGGGGTTTCTTGTTTCAGACCTGGGACAAAGGCATCTGCTTGGGGCAGGACACCGAGCTGGCGGTACCGGACCTCCACGTTAATCCCGTGCTCACGTCACTGTACATGGAGCCACCGGAGCCCTTGCTGCCCCAGCAGCAGCGCGTGCAGAAACTCCTCCAGGACTCCAGGGTCTTACCGGACCAGGTCCAAACTCCAGAGGTGATGCCCACCAGAAGGCACATGAAGTATTTGAGCATGAAGACGGCATAGTCCGGCCTCTTGATCTCCTGCTCCAATAAACACGAACAGTTATGAGTGATCTCCCAACTCTGTCGGTTATGCTGCTCGTAGAAGTAACACGCCACGATGATGGTGGCGGGAACCGTGTAGAGCACCGTGAAGATCCCGATCCGGATCATCAGCTTTTCGAGTTTGTCCGTTTTAGTGCCACCCTGCTTAATGACACTTCTGATCCTGAACAGCGACACGAATCCAGCCAAAAGGAACATGGTGCCGATGAACAGGTAGATCACTAGCGGCGCCAGCACGAAGCCCCGCAGGTTGTCCAAGTTCTGGTTGCCCACGTAACAGATCCCGGCGACCGGGTCACCGTCCACCGAGCTCAGCGCGAGCACGGCGATGGACTTCATGGACGGGATGAGCCAGGCGGCCAGGTGGAAGTACTGAGAGTAGCCCGCGATGGCCTCGTTGCCCCACTTCATGCCCGCCGCGAGGAACCAGGTGAGCGAGAGGATGACCCACCATATCGAGCTGGCCATCCCGAAGAAGTAGATCAACAGAAACACAACGGTGCACAGCGCGGGGCCGGTGGTCTCGTAGTGGATGTGCTCCACGTCGTACTCCCGGTTACACGCCACTTGTTCGTGCCCGGCAATCAATCGCACAATATAGCCGATCGACACAAACATATAACACGCCGAGAGGAAAATAATCGGGCGCTCGGGGTATTTAAAGCGCTCCATGTCGATTAGAAAGGTAGCGACGGTGGCGAAAGTGGATATGAAGCATAACACCGACCAGAGTCCGATCCAGAAGGCCGTGAAAGTCCGCTCGTCCTGGGTGAAATACGGGTTGTGACACGGCATGGCGCAGTTCGGGATCTGACCCGTCTTGACGCGGTTGTACAGCGGGTGTCGGTCGCTGTTCACCACCACCATCGGCGCGCGACACTGGCAGCCCGGCTCGCAGGGTTTACTCGCTTTGGGTACGAACCCCGCTCGCCCGCTTTTCTTTTTGTGCGGATTGAAGGCTTTGCTGGGGTAGTTGGTGGGTTTGGACAGCACCGGCGACACTGTGGTGGAGTCGGTTCGGTTGTAGTCCATGCACAGCGTGTCTGGTGCTCCCTGCACGGGTAGCAAATCGCATCTCATGCGATCCGGCCAAGGGAAGCCGTACTGCCGCATGAGCGGGGCGCAGCCCGCCTTGGCTCGCTCGCATACGCCCCGGCACGGCGGCAGGGGTTTCTTATAGTCCTCCAGGCATATGGGGGTGTACATGCTGCACAGGAAGAACTTGAGATCCGGAGAGCACTGGATCTCCACCAGAGGCCAGAACTGGTGCACCTCCAAGCCGGCTTCGTCCTGCGTGTCGTGGTTGAACTGGTTGGGCATGTAGGTGTGGTTGTAGCCGATGCCCTTGCACAGAGGAACGGCTATCTCCTGACAGGTGATCTCCTTGGCCGTGGTGCCGCTTGACCTGGGCAGCAGGGCGAGCGCGAGGAACAGGTAAATCCCCAACAGGTAGCACTCCATTCTTTTCTCCCCCTCCAGTCAACACGAGCAATGCAGCGCTGGAAACCGTTCAGTTCAGATCTTGAAGAGCAGACCCATCTCCGCTTCACTTGTTTGGCACGGACTCGCGGTTGGGTTGCATACCGAGAATAAATAGCCCTCGGTAGGCAAAATGGCTGAGGGAATAAATGTAAGCGTCTCGTATTTCCTCTCCTTGTTCCCGCTCCAGCAATTCCAAAATAAAGCCGCGTTTTAATAGCCTAAACTTCTCTGTTTACAAAAACACTCCCGGTGTGAACGCGTTTTCTGCATTCGTTCCGTTCACGAGAGCCTTTCTCATACAAATCAGTGCAGTGGAGTAGGACGCACTGAGTATAAAAGACAGCCGAGCGGACACGCCCCCCATGTGCCGACAGCCAATCACAAAGCAGCGAGGGCGGGTCGCCCAGACGTGTCAATCACGTTTGCTTAAGGTGTACAATTGCAGAACGTTGTTTTTGAAAAGGGACACAAATTAGATCAAATATACAAATTTGTGCCTGAAGGAGGCAGATTACGCATACAACAAATGTAATAAATGCAATTAGCTTTTGTATTGAATCTCTAATCTATGGTTTTATGTTATTTGATATATTTGTTTACTAGCAATGTGAATTATAACAAGTCTATAGATTGCTTTATTGTGGTGAAAGTGGATGCAGAACTATTTTCAGATATCAGACAATTAACTGTTTGTATTTCTCTTAAATGTTCTATTCTATATAACTTATTGATTTATTATTGCATTATTTCAATACATTGACTACCACAGAAAAACATTTCAAAAGTAAAATGTTATTTATTTATTTATTTGGAGGACATGAAGACAAACTGTGTTTTGAACAGTGATATTTTCTGAGTATTTACTGCTCATAATGTAAAATAGAAATAGAAATGTTAAAGCTTTTTAGAATTTCACTGAAATATAAACTGCGGGGTGACAGTACAGATGACTTTTTAAAAAGTACATATACACGTGGCCATAAAACTGCATGCACAATATTCATAAACGTTGTATGAAGGTTACCGCATGCCACACTGCTCGTTAACAATCCATATTTAAATGAACATTCAACAGTTTGTGGCTTTGGGTCCAGCTGCAATTTCACCAGCACGTTTACTGTCCGAGCCTCGTTATTGCAGCCTATTGTTTCATGAAGCTTTGCATAGATACAGAATATATATAATAAAATAGAGCAAGAGTCCATCTCATGTATTGGGGTAATTTGTGAATGATAGGGCCCGGCGGGGGGCCGTCCCGCGGGTGGAGCGCTGGAGTTGATGTTTTAATGGAGGTGTGGATGCGTGGAGCTCCTGCAGAGGATGTAATTACTGCAAACTCAAGAACAAGCAAAGCAGTTTGTTAAACAGTGGCAGCGGACAAGCAACCCTTCCCCCGACTCATTACCACAGGCCGTCTTAAAGGAAACGCAATGTAACAGTCAAATTAGAGAGTGTAAAACAAATGATTCAAGAGCTCCTTCACAAATACTTTCATGTTCAATAGCTACAGAAGGTTTTTTTTTTAACAGATTGTATGTGCGATCTCTTTGAACTATTGTTCGGTGAATAAAAAGGCCCATACGTCCATCAGGACTAATTACATTTACCTAAATGTAATGTTTCATCTGCTACAACTGTTTAATGATTTCCATTACAAAGCTGCGATGACGTTATGGGACATCCCAACCCCGAAACCTGTTGCGCCGGTTTGTTTTTCTTCTCTTTGAGCTCCGATATCGTGATCATTATTTTACTCCTTTCTTTAGGGAAACTCGCAGGGATTTAGGATCAGGTGTGCCCTCTGAGGCTTGTGGCAAATGCGGGCAGATGAAAAGTAGAATCACTTTCACTGATTATGTCCATTATTCCCCCGGCCATATTGATTAACAGGAAGATAGAGCACACTCTGGTCTCCAGCAGTTGGAGCGTAACCTTTTACCCTGGCTCTATCCCAGCTCCGGCCGGGCTTGGGTTACATAGTGCCCGGGCATTCCAGAGTACAAATGGAATTAGTGCATCTGTTCGAAAGTTCATTTTCAAATCACCATTGAATGAGTCTTTAGAAACAGAATAACACGCCGTCTCCTGTATCGGGCCGAAGGAGTCTTTGTGCGCTTATTATTAGTTCTAAAGCGTGGATTATGAAGCTTCAGATGAGAATTCATTTTCTACAAGTAAGAGAGTCTTTCTAATAATACAATGTGGAGCTCAACGTGGATTTCTTTTGTAGGTTTTATGCAATCTGTGGAAATGTTTTCAGGCTATAATATCCAAGTCTAAAAGTAAATGTAATTAATAGGGGTTTGAAGGTCTATTTACAGTGTTTGTGGCACAATCAAATGTTTAAAAGCAATTGTCCTCAAAACAATAATACATTTTGAGCTGTAAAATGGTCTTATTCATTGATTTATTTATTCCCTTTTAATATGAGTATCTATGATAGATAGATAGATAGATAGCATCACACAAATAAATTACATCTAAAATAATATTCAAATAGAAAACAGTTATTTTAAATTGTAACAATATTTCACAGCATTACAGTTTCTTTCAGTATTTTTGATCAAATAAATGCAGCCATAAGAGTCTTAAAAAAAATACATTTGAATTATTCCAAACTTTGACCACCAGGGTACCTTACTGTAAATGCAATATCTCTGCTTTTTAAATAAGGAACAAATTCAGATTATTTTCTCTGTTTTGATGCATTATGCCATAACTGATATGAATACAGCTTAATTTGTCCAAGCCTGCAACATTCTGTCGAGGTGTAATTATTAGTTTTCCAATATTCACTTAACAATAATAGCTTAAGTAATCTTGTTTCCAGTAATCGCCTCTCAATATAGCAATCCTAATGACGTTGAGCATGTTAATGAAACTCTGTCTGTGTGTGCATCCATTAGCATAGTATGTGTTGATTGGGTACACTGTGATTACATCTACAGGATCTTATCAGGGATGTTTACGTTTCATTAAGACTTTCAGCCAGACTAATAGAGCAGAATGTGTATTTGCCTAGTACCTCACTCTTTAGCACACTCTAGAGAAAACATCTATGTGTAATCTGAGTGTGAAGGTGTAAGATATGAGAGAGAGAGAGTCAGCCATTAATGCGGGCCGCTCGGTGGACAGGTAATGATTCACTGTGAACTGCTGCTAAACTCAGATTTATGGCTCATGCTGCAGTTATTGAGTGACAGAGAGCATGTGAAAATTCTTCTTCAGGGCTAGATGTCTTCTTCCTGATTTACCTGAGGTCAAGAGGAGACACAATTAAGCTGTCTGTAGCTGTCTGTCAGTGTGTGAGAGAACATGCGTTTTCTCCTCTACCAAATCCTGCGTCTCAACTGGAGAACACTTCTGTTCCAAAATGAGTGAACTGCCTGCTTAGCAACATCAAACCAACTTCTGTGTACACAGAGACCATTCACTAAAGACTGACGCTTTCTTGTATTCAGAAACATGTATCCAAGAATGCACTGCAAGTTCAGTAAAACAATGAAAAAGTCACCCTTGTAGATAATAAATGCACTTTAGAAACAATATTTTTGAGTAATATTTGTGTTCAGCGTGCAATTCTTTGTTTATTAGCATATCTCATACTTAGCATAGCAACATGCTATCACCAAGCTCTGAAATCAACTGTCAGTGAGTTGAATCAGATGTTTGATTTGCATAAATAGTGCACAAGTTAGCTTAAGGCAAAAGTTACACTGTACAAAATGTTTGACATATTTATAGAAAAAGTCTGAAATAATGCGACAGTAACTGGTTAACTATAGGTTGCAATACATTTTTTTAAATGGTTTAACATCGCATTATATGTAATTTTACTGTAAAATACTTTCAATTGTATGCTTTTCACAATTAAAAATGTTAAATTATCAATAGTTTACAGTGAAAAAGATAAAAGGTCCATTTTGTCATTGGTAATGTATTGTACATTATGGTGTTTTGTGTTGCATTCCCTGTAACTAAGGTAATGTTTATTTCAACAGTTTTATGTCGTGTGTTAGACTAACGGTGTTTTGTTTTTGTGTGTATGAAGCTGTGCACCAGTTTATGAAGAAACATTTAACTCTAATTGTGCTTTCTGTTTTACCACTGGTCTTATTATAGTGGTTATCAGTACATTTGAAAGTATAAAAAGCAGATCGTAGAAGCTTCGGTTGTTGATTAACATTACTTAATTAAGTATATGGTAATAAGTTGTAATACAAACGGCTTCAGACCATTGCATAATAACTGAAAACTGTATTTTATTACAGTGAATTTCTGGCAACCACATCTGACAGTTTTCACATAAAGTTAACAGGATATTTTAAAGCAGCTTACTAGATTTCAGAACAGAGCTAGCATGTTGTTTGACTGCCGCTAAGTTAATTAACAGCCTTGTTTTAAGGATGTGTTTAAGAACTGTTGTGCTATGTTTGTTCTTTGACTTTGCTCGGGCCCCCACATTTCTCCATAGAGCGATGTTGGTGGGGGAGGGCAGTGCGGCCCAGCCCCCATCCTCATCAGCACGTGTTTTCTTTGGGCTTGGCAGCTAATCAGTTGCAGGTGGGGCTGAGCTCCTCTCGGGTCCCCTGAGGTGGTGGAGCGCGCTCCTGGGTGTCCCCTCACCTTCAGCTCATTACCTTGACAAACAGGGCCGGCCCTGCTAATCAATCCACCGCTGAGAGCACACAAGACACGACATCTTTCTCATAGATCCGCTCGCTGTGTCTGTGTACCTCGAATCAGCAGGTTATAACATACCATAGAACGTGCACCAGTAAAATCCACGCAGCGTGCAGTGACGATTGACAGTGTTTTGACATAAGGTTAGGAATGTTTGTAACTTCTTGTTGCAGTTGAACAATTGCATTACACATAATATGCATCACACATAACAATTTTACATAAGTTAATTCATATTATATGTATTGCAGTGATTATTAGTCATATACAGTTAATTATATATATATATATATATATATAGTCATGGCCAAAAATATTGGCACCCTATAATGCACAACAATCTAATCTTTTATTGGATAATAAGAGTTTCAAATGGGGGGAAATATCATTATGAAATAAATGTTTTTCTTTAATACACATTGACTACAATTAATGGCACCCTTTTATTCAAAACTTTTTGAAACCTCCATTTGGCAGTTTAACAGCTGTAAATGTTCTCCTATAATGCCTGATGAGGTTAGAGAACACCTGACACGAGATCAGAGATCATTCCTTCATCCAGAATCACTCCAGATCTTCAGATTCACAGCTTCTCCTCTTCACTTCACTCATCTTCTACAGGGTTCAGGTCAGAGAACACCTGACCCGAGATCAGAGATCATTCCTTCATCCAGAATCACTCCAGATCTTCAGATTCACAGCTTCTTCTCTTCAGTTCACTTCACTCGTGTTCTACAGGGTTCAGGTCAGAGAACACCTGACACGAGATCAGAGACCATTCCTTCATCCAGAATAACTCCAGATCTTCAGATTCACAGCTTCTACTCTTCAGTTCACCCCATTCATCTTCTACAGAGTTCAGGTCATGACTGCAATGGCCACAGCAGAAGCTTGGTTTTGTGCTCAGTGACCCATTTTTGTGTCGTTTTTGAGGTTTGTGTTTGGATTATTGTCCGGTTGGAAGATCCAAACATGGCCCATTATAAGAGTCTAAAAGATTCAGTCACTTGTTGGTATTTGATAATATCCATGATACCATGCGTCTAAACAAGACGTCCAGGAGATATAAAGGAGATATCTCCATCAGAGATATAGGCCCACAACATCAAAAATACAGCAGTATATTTCATTGTACACATGGGGTGCTTTGTATCCCTGTGTTCACCAAACCCATCTTGAGTGTTTGCTGCTAAAAACCTTTTTCTTTTGTTTCATCTGACCATAGAAGCCAATCCCATTTGAAGTTCCAGTCGTGTCTGATAACTGAATATGCTGGAGATTGTTTTTGGATGAGAGAGGATCATTTTTCTTGAAACCCTCCCAAATAACATGTGGTGATGTATGTGGAAATCAGTGGCGGCTGCTGATCTTTTAAAGAGGGGAAGCTCATTTTCGGCCTAAATCATAAAAATTGTCCATTTATTTATATGTAAATTCTGCCCTACGTTCCTTTTCAAGAAAATGCTCTGTAACCCTGTCGTACCAACTAGGCATCTTTTCCAGTGACTTGACCAGTGTCCTCTCAATGGCCAGCAGAGCTAGGCTGCTTAAACGGCCTTGGCCCATTGTGTTACGGGTGTAGGACTTGAGCCGCTTTAAACAGGAGAAGCTCCTTTCTACACCTGCTGTGCAGTTTGCTAGCTGGCTAGTTCAGACTATATGAATTAATGAACAAACGATCTAATATATATATATATATATTTAACTCAACGGGAGGAAATGTGGGAATTATGTTAAACTGAAACAATGAATGTGGTGTGAAATTGTGTGAAATATACGATGAAGGTTGCAGCAGTTTGTCTTTCGACTACACATGCAAAATCCGCGATGGGACTGAGTTGGAAATGGAGACACAGAGTGATACGCGTCATAATCTGAAGACCACGCCCACGCCAACCGTCTCTTTGCATTGCGAGAAGCTGCCACCTCCTTGTCATTTATTTATAAAAAAAATAAAAAAAATAAAAAATGTCTAAAAGCTGATATGTGACAATGTGTATAGCAAACAAGCTAAAAAAAAACAACAAATACGTTTTTATAAGCTGTCGACCCCAAAAAACGAGCGTTTTAGGACATAAAAGTGGATTAAAAAGAGATGACAGACCCTCCAATCATCACACAGACGCTCGGAGTCCGGGCCAGCCCACTCCTCCATTCATCCCAGAGACGCTGAGCGTCCGTGGGCGGGACATAATCGCAGCATTATCCAATGACTGTCTTGTTTCTAAGCACTGAAAAAAACTGTTTAAAGCAGCCCCATTGAAGTCAATGGACGCTGGGCTTCAACAGAGTAATGCACTGTACGCTACGGGAATGAATGAGAAGGAAATCGAGTCAGCCGACCTAAGTAGCTGATTCTGAACGAAATTGTTTTCGTTCGAGATGAACGTGTTTAACGCATTTTTAGTCAATAAAATGTTAACATAATAGTACATATATTTGACCATTCATTTTTTGACAATTATAGGGGAAGCTGAGCTTCCCTTGCAGTCTTAAAGAAATCGCGGCTGGTGGAAATGTTTGACCATTTCTTTTTAAGGTTTTATGACCCTGAGACTCAACTATTTTCTGCAGTTCTCCAGCTATTTTCTGCAGTGTTCCTTGGAGAGTCTTTAGCCACTCAAACTCTCCTCCTCACCGTGCATTAGGATGATATAGACACACACCATCTTCCAGGCAGTTTCTTAATCTTTTCTGTTGATTGAAATTCTTCATTATTGCTCTGATGGAGGAAATGGGAATTGTCACTGCTCTAGCTCTTTTCTTAAAGCCACTTCACTAATTTGTGAAGCTCAATTATCTTTAGCTGCACATCAGAATTATATTATTTGGTTTTACTCATTGTGATGATGATTAAGGGAATTTGGGCTTTGTTTTTCCTCCTATTTATATTTATGTGAAACAGGAAGCCATGGCTGGATAATTTTCATGTTCATAATGACCCTGGAGTGCTCAAAATTGTGAATATGAATGGAAATATACTTCAGAGATATTTTACTCATACGAATTTCTAGGGTTGCCAATAATTGTGTCCAACGTGTATATATATAATTAATAATAATTCCTTACATTTATATAGCACTTTTCTGGGTACTCAAAGCGCTTTACATAGAAGGGGGGGGGGGGGGGGGGGATTTCCTCATCCACCAACAGTGTGCAGCATCCACCTGGACCTGGCAGCCATATTGCACCAGAACGCCCCCCACACACCAGCTTACTGGTGGAGAGGAGACAGAGATGAAGCCATTTAGTGTATGGGGATGATTAGGAGGCCATGATGGTCAGAGGCCAGTGGGCGAATTTGGTCAAATATATATATATATATATATATATATATATATATATATATACACACACACACACACTACACATATATTATATAAACAAAAACATTTTACAATTTGTGTGACAGTGTTGACATAGAATGTAGGCACTTCAGAAAACATAAAAAGAAAAAAATACAACAATAAACTGCTTTATATATATACAGTACATATAATTTGTCGTGTTTAGCAAAGTATGTGTTTAATGCCACAGTGGAGTTATATCTGAATGTTAATGAAGTAAAAATGTGTCTAAATAGTTATTAGTGATTAGTCACTAGTCAATATCTCTAATAGACACTAGTTTGACCATCCAGCATAAATGACCCAACTCTACTCTCAACTTACTCTTTCTGTCTGTCTTCATTTCAGGACAGCTGAACGGTGGATGAGACACGTGGAGGGGTGGACTGAAAGAAAGAGAGAGAAGAGCAAGAAGTTAAGGAGGAAACACCTCACACAGAAGTTGAAGCAGCAGCAGCACAAGAAACATCCGGAAGGCTTGAAGCAGACGTATAATAAGACGGCCTCGCAGAGCGTAGCACATGAAGGCGTATTTGTTTTCTTACTTCATTCTGTCAAACCTTTCCTGCTCCGTGGGCAAGAACCTCCAGCAAATCCACCCCGGGCCCCCTCTAATGCTCATTAGCAAGAAGATTAAGACATGTTTATTTACACGCTAAAAGAGTGAGTGGGTAAACAGGGGGGCTTATTTATTAATTTACCCTTAACGATGAGAGCACTTGACAGGGTGGATAAGAGGGAATTGATGCGAGGATGCAGGCTGTGTTTGAAGTCTGCATGGGAATATCTGCCGAGGGTTGAGGTGCCGGGGTGATGGAAGTAAAATAACGTTAAGATTGGCCCATCCTTAGGAGACCCGCAATCGCCTACGATCATGTAGCGTTTCACCCAGGAGATGAAGCCACCTCTGGATTTCTGTTTCGTTTTCTACGCCCACATGGTCTCGAGTGGAAGCTTGTTGATGGATCTGGCATCTTTTGAATAATACATGCCCTGGATAATGACTAGTGCAAAGACCCATTCCAGTATTGTTGATATGACTGTCTCGCTCTCATCTTTTGCTAATTGCCGGTAGTTGCGTCTTACAATACGGGTTCTGATGAGATAAGAGACGAAACGTTATAGATTTATTGCTGGGTGAGCGAAGGTTACTGAGTAAAGGTGTGAAAGGAGGAAGAAAAGGAAGAATAGAAGTTGCCAGGGTGGAGAAAGTTTACAACTTCAGGTGTATTTCTTGACCTTTGAACAGTGGGAACAATAAACGTTCACCTTCAGGTTCAGTGGCGTGACAGCCAAGCCATGGTCGATTGGTTCAAAACCAATCTTTAAACGAAACAGACAGCTTTACATTTACAAAGTCATTAAGCACGTCAACCAGAACAAAATACTAAAACACAATGAATGCACTTTTCTTCCATGTCGTGAGGATTGTGTAACTAATTCAACCCAAGAGCAGCAATCGACCGAATCTTGAACTCGATGGTCTGCTCATTCCTAAAAATAAAGTTTCCCAAAAGGGGTTAGTGTAAAGGAATTTTTCCTTTTGGGCAGTAATCAAACAGTGAAACCTATATCCAAGATGTATGCATTATATGTTTTCTCACTTGCAGATATTTCTCACTTGCAGTTAGAAAAGCATTCTGTGTGATGATTTAGAACATAGAACAGTGGTTCTCAAACCTGCCCTGGTGTACCCCAGCCCTGCACATTTTGTATGTCTTTCTCATCTATCATACCTGAGTCAACTCATCAGTTCATTAGTGAAGACTACAAGACCTGTGTGTCAGATATAGGATAGACTTACATACTTCATGGAGAGGTTTGAGAACCACTAACACAGAAGAACCATTTTTGGTTCCTTAAACAACATCTCAGTGAACAGTTCTTAAATAAGCCATTTTTCTTAAAAGACATCTAAAGAACCTTTTTATAAAGAGCCTAAATATTCCATCGATATTAAAGGCTCTTAAAGGCTCTTTTCAAGAGTGTTAGTTAAGATGTAATGCTTGAAGGAGAAGCAGAGCCTCTTTTGTATTTGAGCACAATCCATTTCTCAAGAAACTGTGCACATAATGTACAATAATATGCCTAGCACTCTATAACTAAGTTTGATTATGCCATAGTAATTTAGCATGACATTTGCAGAGTTGGCACTTTTATGTGTAATAGAATTTGACCATGGATGTACCCAAGACTGAGAGTACCAAAGGTCAGGTTTTACCGTTGAGTGTCATAATGAAGAGCAAACAATGTCGTAATACTACTTTAAGATTTCAAAACTCCATATTAACCCATATATGGTGAATATTAGAGGGTTGTTTCCCTACCACAATATATATATAATATGTATGGCCCTGAGGTGAATGCACCACAGGGAACTAAAAAAGCTTATAGGGAAATCTTGATTTTTGCAATTTTTAATAAATGCTACATTTCATTATCTGCATATTATCATGTGAAATTAATGAAACGCACTCCACTCTGCACTGAGAAAGTACAAAACACACAAGAACCTACTAGATTAAAGAAGACTGCTTCAATTTCACCCTATTGTAATTTGGCAGATGATAATCAGGCCATTTCAGTTTGCACAACGGCAGGAGGTGTTTATGTTGTGTGGTGTTGGCTAAATTAGGTTAGCAAATGACAGTGGCCTCCTTCGAGTGTTTTAATATGGTGTGATTTCATCAAACGAGAGGAGAGAAAGGGACAATAGATCTTATCTTTTAGAGATAGATGTGGCCTCAGCAGTCACACGTCATATCTTTGTGTATTTATTGACTTGAACTAAGGGCAAGATTGTCTGTTTGAAGCAATGATATGTCCTGTTAGCATTAACTGTGGCTGTGGTTGTGCTGGGGAGAAAAAAAATCTAATTAAACCCTCAAACTGATTATTTTGGCTCATGAAATCTATTTTATACATAATTCCAAGCCTATAAAGCATTACATATACTACACTTTGTAGCTAAAACAGTTTTATTTTCTGTCCGAACCCAGTTCCAGACTCTCAGCAGCGCTAGAACACCAATAAAAGGCACATGTTTCTTCTCAGTCTGATCATATCTCCATATATATGTCCAGAACAAATACAAATTACACTAGTTACACAACCCTCTCTTTTCATTTATATGCTACACCTATGATTAAATCATATATATGCATGCATTTTGCTTTGCCATAATCACCACAGGGCAGTATGACAGACAGAAACCTCAATCCTGACCATGGAACAGGAAAGTCATGTATTTTTTGTATTTTTACAATAAGTAATGAAAGAGAAGGGTAAAATGTCTCGACCTCAAATCAATAATGCAAATAGGTAATAAAGAATTGAATGTTATAACCACTTCAGTTAAGCACTGGAAAAGCGGCAGTATGCAGTCAGGTTTGGTACTAAGCCCATGCTACATTTGAATACCACAAAAAAGTGAATAGGCTGAAGGTTTATTTGAAAAAAAAAATACATATATAATAATATCTGTGTTTCTTTATTTTATGTGGTATATAAATTACAATTGTTATTATTTTATTATAATTTTGTATTTATTTAGCCTTCTTTTGTTTCCTACCACTGATGTTATCCGCTGAACTTGGCTTGCTAGGATCCCTCGACAGTGTTCACTGAGCACAGGGTAACTGTTGAAGTTCACTTGTACCCATGTATTCTGAACACCCTGCAGTGTCATCAAACACGGACGAAACTTGAGCGGTGCATATTAAAGGAGTTTAAGGTGTGATGCCATAATATACTTCTGTAAATAAATCTGAAATGAATTACCATATGTTTGGGTAACATACATGTAGTGTATATAATAAATCAACGTGTATGTATATACATATACATTATTATTATTTAATTAATTAATATAAATAGTTGTATTTGAAAGCCTAACTTGAGTGATAAATACCTGTTGTGGTATTTAATATAAGGTAATTATTCCTACAATAAACAAAAATAATTATAGAAGACATATATTTGATCATATTTAACCATCATAATGATATTTACACTGTCATGTCTAACGCAATTTATACAAATGCACAAACGTGCACAAACCACACCTGGAATTAATTATACTAACAAAAATATATAAAAAATAAACTGGAGCTTCCACTCTTTCCCAGCCTTTCTTTTATTTAAAGGAACAGTTCACTTAAAAACAATTATAAAAAAAAATGTATAATAATAATTATAAAACCCCTCAGGCCACTTAAGTAGTTGAGTTTGTTTCTTCATAATTTTTGTAATAAATAAATCCATCATTAAGATATTTTCAACTTCATATTGCTGCTTCTGGTTAAAACACATCGTATATTCATCTATCCATGGCTTTCTCAAGTGAAAGAAAGTTGTCTCATCTGAATCGGGAGAGAAATATGCAAAGATCAAGCACTGTTAAAAGCAAAAGCAGTCTATAACAGTTCTAAACAAATATTTGTCTCTTTTGATGTGAGAGGACAACAGGAGTGTCCCTCTCACGAGTGATATGGGATAATGCCTTCTGTTTCACTTGCTGATTTAAGGAATAGTATACAGTGTATACAGTATTCCGTTTCACTTTGGCTTTAATGAGATTTGCTCCACACTTCCCCTCAGACAAGAAACAGTGTGATCTGAAACGAAAAGTGTTCCAATCACAATACAACGTACACTTGCTGCACTCAGGTGCAAAACCGCAGGCCCGCGAGCCGTCAGCGCAGCAATAGAATCTTGATTGACGCCGAACACGGCGGATCCACCCGGGGGCCCCTGACCCCGCTCTGTGTGTGAGAGCCTGAAACCTGATGATGGCCAAATCCAGTTAGGAATGGCTGCAGGCAGTGACCTGCACTGGAGGGGGTCACAGAGAAACAAAGAGCATTCAGGTACAGAGCGAGACGCTCTCCTGCTCTGATAAGAAGAGCGAAGAGGCTAATGTACAAGAGTTTGCATTGTTAGCCGCACTGAGCACAAAGATGAATGGAGCAGAGGGGCTTTTTTCTGCTGTGGAAAAAGGGTGACGGAGGTGATTGACAGGTGCATAAACACTTCAAATCCGAATAGACATTCCAGAAATTGCGAACAGTATTGAAAATATGCCATATGCGGCAACAATAATCCTCTTTTGTGTCTACAAAGCTAACGCTAATTCACTTCTCATTCACAACACCCGACAATTCACCCTTTCACCAAGTAGGATTGCAGTCTTTTCAGAAAAACACACTCTCTCTCTCTCTCTCTCTCTCTCTCTCTCTCTCTCTCTCTCTCTCTCTCTCTCTCTCTCTCTCTCTCTCTCTCACACACACACACACACACACACACACACACCAAATTCGGCATCAACGACATCCTTTTGCATCCTAAACGTGTTGTTTACAGAGTTAGCATTAGCGACACAAACTGCGGTGAGCATTTTTAAATGCACAGATGAGCTGGGATTTGTTTGTGGTAGTTTGTTTTGTGCTCAGGCTGTAGTCAAAGAAACCCCGGATTACTTTGTACATATCCCGTTACACAAAAGAAACAGATTAGCTTTTCAGTGTGAGCCGGTGAGTCGTATGATTTCTGAGGAACCTTTCTCAAACTTACATTGAGCAATGAGTTTTTGACTCCTATACAGGTGAACGCAGGTGGAATACTGCCCTTCTGTCGCTCCAGCCGGCAGCTAGTAACAACAGCAACGCCTGCAGGACAACAGCACTCATCAAACAGCAGTGAAGCGGGGAACGGTCACGTGCTGTGATGCTAGCCAAACTTGACCATTTAATGAGGGTCAGACTGATAAAGTTCACGCCGCTGTTTTGGAGTGATAATGTGTTGCAGTTCTTATGAGTGACATGTTATCATGTTAAGGAAGTGTCGTGTACATATAAACAAGCATTTAAAGTGACTGAGCCGACAGTGAAGGTATTTCCGTGTTCATATAATTGTCTTACTGTATGGCTGTTACCTTGGCCAGGTCTCTCTTGTAAAATAGATTTTAAATCTCAATGAGACTTTCTGGTTAAAGGTAAAAATTCAACAACAAAAAACAATATATATATATATATAGTGACACTTAAGATGAGACATGCTGTTCTTTACTGTACTGTATATTTACTCTTCCGGCATTGCTATGAGTTCGATGGGCTCGGCGTATAAAACATGGTTATCTTATAACTTTTAAAGCAGTAGTTCGCTCAAAATTGACTATTAGCTGAAAATTGACACCTTCAGGCCATCAAATATGTAGATGAGTTTGTTTGTTCATTGGACCAGATGTGGAAAAAAGCAATACATCACTTGCTCACTAATGGATCCTGTGCAGTGAATGGGTGCCGTCAGAAGGAGAGTCCAAACAGCTGATAAAAACATCACAATAATCCACTCTTTAAACTCTTGCTTCTGGCTGAAATACCAGTCCATAATCCATAATAATGCTTCCTCTAGTGAAAAAGTCCATCTTCAGACCAACCTGTTTGTTTAGAACTGTTTTGGCTCGTAAACAATCTGTACATCTGCATTTCTCTCCTGATTCAGGCGAGATTACTTTTATATTCTATATTATAAATATATAAATAAATGAGTTAATGTTACAGAAATGTTCCCGAGCAGCTCAGTATGAAGGTTGTTTGCAGGTGGTCTTGTCTCTCTGGTTGCTCTTTTGTCATGGCGAAGCTTCACATAACTTGCAGCCAGGTTTGAGCTGGATGGGGTTTTATTTACAGCAGGTATGAGTCTGTCCTTTTATGATTTCAGATGGACGTTTTGTTACAGCTTGCATGTCCCAATTCGTGTATAGGTGCTCTGTTTTCCAATCATTTTTTCTCTCTCTCTGATAATAATGCTACAGTACTTTGATAAAAAAATGGTACTAATTGATTATCATATTCATGTTACATGATACCTGTGTGGTACTTCAGTGTACTTTACTGTTAGTATAGTACACACCTATACTAATTCTTCAATATTACTATTTTATAATATATACAATTATTTTTTCTATTTTATTTAAAAACTTGCCATTTGTTCAAATTATGAAATTAGATTATATATTTTTTACAAATTATGAATTAGGGGCTTGAGGTCCATATATTATCTTCCATATATTCCCTTCTGCCTCACTTTCCTCACTTTCTCTAAGTCTATCACTCACTCTAGGGCCTAATTATTAACTAGCTTGTAATAAATACATTTATTTTACAAAACAACCCTGCCGAGTGCTGTTTTTGGTACAATGAGGCACCGCTCTAGTCTCTAGTGCGCTCAGGCTGGGTTGAGGGGGGTGCTTTGGGATTGACTGGCCAGAGATTTACTGGGTGCAGTAATTGCGTCTCATTAATTCTTACAGTAATGCAGGGGAGCTATACAGGCTATGCAATTAGCAGGCTGAGCCCTGAATAGAGCAGATAATCAAGGGACAAAGGCAAGAGCTCAGCAGCCATTAGGCACAGAGGATGTCGGCCCATTGTCAGGGACATAAGGAATGCATGCAGACGTGCCTTCATTTAGGACATCTCAGGCAGGGGAGAATCCAAGCCCTCTCAGAGCTTTTCACCTCCCTACTTAAGCAAACTTCCTGCTTTTTCATGCATTTCAGAAATAATGCTTTTACAAAAAATGGAAACTCCTTCCTAAACTGACAAGTCAGAAAAATCTGAAAATAAACTTTATTGTAAGAATAATTATTGATTAGCTTATGATATTATATATATTTTTTTTAATTACAGCATACGTTTTATTTAATTTTATTTGAATTAATTGTATTATTATTTTTTATATCAATTGCCTTTTCTTTTCTTATATTTTTATATTTCATTTTTATATTTTTATATGTATATTATACATTTGAATATACATTGAACAACTCAAATTGTGAAACTTGTGTTTTAAATAAATAACATTAATAACATTAATTAAATAAAATGATTTTGGTTCACATTTAACAAAACCCCAGCAGTTCACAACAAATTAGAATACTTCATAAGACCAATAAAAAAATCATTTTTAGTGAATTGTTGGCCTTCTGGAAAGTATGTTCATTTACTGTATATGTACTCAATACTTGGTAGGGGCTCCTTTTGCTTTAATTCCTGCTTTAATTCGGCGTGGCATGGAGGTGATCAGTTTGTGGCACTGCTGAGGTGGTATGAAAGCCCAGGTTTCTTTGACAGTGGCCTTCAGCTCATCTGCATTTTTTTGGTCAATTGTTTTTCATTTGACAATACCCCATAGATTCTCTACAGACCTGATGTCAATTAACTTAATTAGTTGATATATGTTTCCCCAGCTGAATCTTTTCAAAATGTCTTGCATTTTCAGCCCTTTGTTGCCCCTGTGCCAACTTTTTTGAGACCTGTAGAAGGCATCAAATTTGAAATGAGCTCATTTAGTGCATAAAAGTGAACAATTTCTCAGTTTAAACATTTGTTATGTTCTCTATGCTCTACTGTGAATAAAATAAAGGCTCATGTGATTTGAAAGTCTATTAGTTTTCATTTTATTCAAATAAAAAAATATTCTCAATATTTCGTGTTGTAACTTAAAAATGATCTCTTAGGGGTTGTGTTATAGAGTTTTATAGACAGTGTAAGTGGTTTATAAAGACAATAGGTGTCTTTGGTATGTCCTCATTTAGATGCTAGATAAACATATGTGTGTGTATTTTCACCCCAGTCCACAGTGCCAAGGCTATTGCAGTCATATCTGTCGACTCAGTAGTTTGTGATAACTTTTACCACCTCGGAAGAGCAATGGAGAAGGAAGAGAAATCACCAGAATACTCTACCTTATCTTCCCTTTCCGCTCTTTCTCCGCAGTCCCTTTATCTCCCTCCCCAGATAATCACTCACTCGGCAGCTTCGAGTAAATGAACCTCTCCTGGCCATTAAAATTAAGCATTGAATTATTGACATGCAATTAGCATGTCTTTCCTAGCAGGGCCACTGTAAAGTTTTTCCCTGCAGTTCCAGTGAAAAGCTGTGTCTTTCACTCATTGTAGCTCAGATATAATAGCATAGCAATGTTTTAAAAGAAAAAAAATATGATGAAAAGTGCCTTAAACCACAGACTCGGAAATCCTATTTATCAAATAATACAGCTGCTAAAACTTTATCAGCATTTATACTCACAAGTAACGCTGTCTCCCGCTTGTTATCTTAGTCGTTATGGAGGAGACGGCACAGCGTTCGGATTAGGTTTTGGATTATGCAAACATGCCAAAATATATGTGCGTAATGAGCTGCAAGATTCTCTTTCAAGACAATTATGATTACAGTGCTCTTTTTTTACGCCTCATGTTTAAATTATTGATTTTTTGGTAAGTTTCTTTTTTGATAATCCACAATCAGGGTACCACAGAAATGTGCAGTTTATTAATAAATACATCTCACACGACTCTGAATACAAGGTTGCTTTTCCATTGCAGTTGTCATTTCCCCTGACAAATTCTTCTCGAAGCTGAATTCCACTGAATACTAATCCACGGATTGATTCCTCTCTTACTTATGCATTTTTTCTCAGTTTTACAGACCTGTGGTTTGACTACCTGTTTATATTAATCCTAAGTAAATTCAAATTCAGAAGTTGCCTGGTAATCTCATTTTGTTTACAGCTAACTTTAGGAACAGCAGCTTCCTGTCTGCCTGACTTAATTTAGTCTGTTTGCAGACAGGCTTAAGATTTAATGGGGAGTAATAAGAGATGATTTTTAGTAACCTACATTCTGTGGTGCTGGCATCATCCTGTCACAGAAAGTAGGTTGTAGACACTGGGAAGGTAGTGGTGGAAGTGTTTAGAGCTTTGGCAAAACTTCTGTCACCAAGTTGTGTGTATGAGATGCAGGCGAGAGACACTTAAAAGCTCACCCAAAAATGAAATTGCTGTCATTATTTACACACACACTCATGTTTTTTCAAACTTGTATCTTGATACTGATTTGGAGCATCATGAAGGCATTTAAAAGTAAAAAAAAAAATCACTATTCCTTTAAATGTGCTTGAAAGGTGGACCAGGTTGTGTTAGACAGATACATGTCAGGGATTGGTTTCAGTAATATTTAACCTCAGACCTTCAATTCAGACTATTTTTGTGAACCAACATCTGCCACCATTTTGTTCTGGCAGGACGAAACACAGGTGAGAGGAACCGCCAGCATCCTTTGCATTGTTGGCTGGCTTGTATCGGGATTGAAAGAAAGTAGTATCATGTCTCATCTCTCTGAAGGATCTCCTGGAGGTCTCCAGTTTCAGAGAGTGACCATAGAGCTGTTTCCCAGCGCCTCTGCTCCATGCCTCATTGAACAGACATATCAGTGCCCTTTTGTGAAGGTCTCATACATCCGGACCCGTTCCGCCACACCCCAAAACAGGCCATACGGTTTATCTGTCACTACTTTGCATGTGTCATTTTCAGACTGCTTTCATAATCAAATTGTACTTAGTAGTTGTGCTTGCTAGTTCAAACCAGAGACGTCATGCCCATTCAAACTCAGATTTTTGAGCCAAGTGAATTTTGAATGCAGCTTCCAAAAGACAAAAAATAGCCAAATAATATTTTCTATATTTGATACAATCACACCAGCGTGATTACATCGCTCAGCACATCATATCATCAGCTACTAAATTCAAATCTACGTTCGCTGAGCCAGAGACAGGCACGTTTTACAGCACTGCATATCATAACCAATCACACACGATGCTGTTGAACTTATGAATGCAATGACCAATCAGAAGCGTTCAGATGAGTCATCGCTAAAATGCCAGTGTTTTCTTTACTCGCTCGCTGACTGAATGCCTCTTTATTATCTCATTAAAAACAATAAAGTGCAGATGTGTGTATAAGATATTAATTTAATTGTGTAAACCTCTTCAGTGATTTTAATCGCAGTTTTTGAGAGCCTGAACTCTTGACTCTCAGTAAAAATGTTCTTTGATAATGTAAACGTTCTTTGCTCTCTTTCTGTACAATGAAAGTGTTATAATAAGTAGCCTAACTTACAATGTTTTTATTCATAGTGACTTTCAATGTTAAATTCATATTAAATATAAAGTCAGTCGTATTAAAACTGTTGTGGCATGATGCCCATATCTGTTACTTAAGTAAAGAGACAGTTTTTTTGTGCATAGTTATTAGATTACATTATTAGGATACTTTGACCATCGGCCACATGAAGTGTGTCGTGTGTCAACTGATACCCCCATAGGTACCCCCTCAAAAATAATGAGTGCATGACACCCTGGTTCAAACAAATAGTGATTCTTGACGTATCAAGCACAAATAAACACATTAATTTTTGCTCATACTTGACTATGACTAAGTATACTTCATTTTTAAAGTCAAACACATTTCCTTTCAAAGTATACTCCACTTAATGTTGTGGACGAATGCGAGCTGTCAACACATGCCCTCTTGAAAACTTTATTCATGTCCAGTGTCCGCTCTAGTTTTCCCCATCATTTATGACCAATAACAAATCTTTATGAACATGTTTAAATCAAAGCTGGGCTATCCCGTACCCTCTCGCTCAAGTGCTTGTCAATGCAGCCGTCTGTTGCTGTTGCAGTCTCCGCTGTTTTGTTGTTGTTTCGTATCTTTAGTTTCGTTTTCTACTGTGAAACAACGGCCCGGGCCAGTGGTGCCACCTTGAGGAACAACTGATTACTGCAAAAAACTCAATGTGCAAGTGTGACCTGCACCTCCAAAAATCATGTGGTGCGAGTTCAGTATGCACAAGCTATTCTGATGACATAATTAGAATCAAACACACTGTATGCTGTCCCTCGCTTATGTGTAAAAATTTAAGCATACTTTGGGCTTTACTGTACACAAAGCAAATCCGCGTAACTTTCCATTGTGGACACCTTGTCATGAAGAAGTAAGAAAGTCTAACAATGTTTTCAGCCGTTACATTTATTGTATTCGCTATAGTGTTTATCAGATAACACCAAATACAGGAGTACTATGATGGCACTCAATTCACTTAGCAATAGAGTCTGTTTGAGAGCACCACCAAGTCGTAGTTTAATGTAACAGAATCGCTCTGGGCACGTGACTAAATATGCAAAAATTATTGGTTGGACAGTTCTCTTTATAGTGTGCGCTATAAAAAAATCTGCGCATTGATGCTATGCTAATGTTCGTGTTGTAAACAGTTGCATTATCGCTCATTCAAATGAACATGTTTTTTTTGCACCAAACATTCTTCTTGGTATTAAATATTGGTTTATAATTAAAATGTTTGTACTGAACATATGGACAATACCCCAAATTATGATGCTCAATGAGGTGTCTGATTTTCACTTATGGACAACACGAGATTTAGACTGAAAGAGGGATCTGAGCCATATCTAAGGATCAGAATATCATAGAGACTTATGAATGGACTCTTTTAGCCTGGGCAAGTAAGGAACGTCATAGCAAGATGCCTCTGGAAACATCATATTAATGCCACAATAATTATGGCAGTGAGCTTTGCATGGCCAAGTAGCACTCATGTGTTCTTCAAAAAGGAATATGTCTAGAGGTACTGTGGTGCTTTTTTAGTTTGAAATAGTGGACAGACACATTGACAAAATTATTGTTTATGGATTGTTAAGGGTCATTTGGAACAAAACAACAGCTCTTATTTAGTATTTAGTATTTAGTATTTAAAGGGACATTTCCCCCCTAAATAAAGCTTGCAGACTAACAATGCATATGTATTCCAGTAGCTAACAATGCACCTCAAGGATGCAGATGTGTTTTTTGTTTTTAAAAGCAGAGAATTAGGGGATACTGTTCGTTCTTATTATTTTGACCCTCCCTTCAACCTATTCTATTGTTGTCTGCAGGTGCTAATGATTATGTGGCCCACTAAGTACACCAGCTCATTTGCTGAGGTGGAAATAAATGACTTCTTTAGAAGTCTTCCCTGTTGTCCCCCTAAAATAATTTAGTTGTGATGAGGGTTTGACACTCTGTTAAAACCTTGAAGATTTTGGCCCAGTCTCACTAAGAAAGCAATATTGGTTTAATTCCTGAGGCTGCCTGGCCACCTGGTTCAGAAGGAAAAACTGACAGAGTTCCTTTCATAAAACCAAGGGAAGTGTCTTATATTGCCTTATTGGTGTGGTTCCTGTGCTTTGTGTTTGTGTTGGCGCCCTATATCCTGTAGGCTGGTTTTTCTGTATGCACTGGTATGTAAGGCCTATGGCGGATGTCTCCGATCACATGTTCTCTGGTGATGATGGGATGGACAGCAATTTTTTTTCACTCATGTCCCAGCTTGACTGTCTCACAAATTGTGTCTAAGAATGTTCAAGCACTAACTCACAATGACAGAAATGAGCAAACACTTTAATACGTATATACACATTGTGATTTTGGCTCTTACTGTGTGTTTCATTGTAAGGGCTGGAGTATAAACCTGGAGACTGGTTCTAGTGCCCTGGGGTCTCAGATTTCTAGGGGCCTTTAAAGACTTAGGCCAAGAAGTTCAATAGTGCCGTTGTTGCATTTTAAAATTTAAGGTGACCACTAGGGCTCCTTGGCACATACAATGCAAGTTGACTACTAGGGCCCTCAGGCCTTTCAGTTTATATATCTCAAGCTGACGGCTGGGGCCTACAGGCCTCTTGGCACATGCAGCTGACGACTAGGACCCTCAGTCCCTTCACCGTACACATCACAAGTTGACCACTAGGACCCCTGGGCATATGTGGCACAATATGACATCGAGGGCCCCTAGGCCCCTAGCTGACCACTTGGGCTCTGGGCTTCTTGTTGCTCAGAGTGTGAGATGACCACAAGGAACCCTGGACACCTCAGTAAATACCGCACAAACTAGCCCTTCAACACATGCATCATGAGCAGAACACAAGCATAAAGCAAGGCCCACTCAGAGACTGAACCCCAGAGACCCCAGTGCACACAGTGCACGTTTATCACCAGGATCACTCCTCAACACATACAGCTGAGTGCCTTATTGGAAAGTTACAATATGAACCCATCACAAAGTCCCCTCAACCCAAAGACATGAGCCCCAAGCGGGACCATGATCCAGCCCTGGACATGGACTGCCTCCCAAACAGGTTATCTGCAGAGTCCACTGACAATACTGAGCCCAGCACACCTCATACATGTTTGCTTACTGTACTCTCACAACTCAGAGTTCAGCTTAGGGAAAGGGTGTTCAAGCCAAGGAAAATTACAACACTGAAGGTCATTAAGTCCCTGTAATCCCAGTATCCAACTGTATCAGGGGGCAAATCATATGCGCTCCAGTGTTTTAACTTCTTGATAGTCACCACATCAGCTCATGTGCATGGAGTTGAACTTTACTCAATATGTTTGCATCATCAACGGTCACTGCTGCTCATGGTGTCACTGATGATTCAGCTACACCAACCTAATAAAGGGTGGAGTGGTGGCTCAGTGGGTAGTGGCCTCGTGGCAAGAAGGTCTCCGGTTTGAGACCCAGCTGAGCCCTAAACTCTCAGTGTAAAGTTTGCATAAATGGACTGCAAAATTTTTCACAAATGAACTAGGTGATTGTGCATTCAAGGTGTATCCCTTGCCTTCGTATAGGCTTCCCTGCAACCCTGCATAGGACAGGTGGTTTAGAGAATGGATAATTATTGCAGTTTTTGTAAACTGAATTAAAAACACAGGTAACTAGTTGTCTTTGTGTAATCACTCTGATAACAATGTGTCACAATGGTGAATAGAGGAATGTTTGTGAGTGAGATAAAGAGGGAGTGAAAGTGTGATATGATAAAGGGACAGAAACATATCAAGCTTTGTTGATGGGTGATCTTTGTGCCTTGCGCTGGCCCAGGAGACATGGACAGCAACAAAAGACATCAAAAACGACAACAAGCTACACAGTGTAGTCGCAAATGTCATCGTTACCCAAAGTGTGAGATGAAGGGAGAGAAGACACCACAAATGAGCGACACGTCCTTTTGGACTTTTGATCAATTTTTTAATTCCCAGCTTTCATGTCATGTCCTAATTCGTTATGCAAAACCAATTTCAGACAACACAGTGGAATCTCAGCATGATAGGTTAAAAATTAATGAGCCTGTCAATGCGGGAACATTATGTTACTGTTTAACCGCACGCTTCGTTAAATATTCAATCCCAGGAAAGCAAACATTGGATCCATGAACTTTTAGCTTCACCTCCCCTGGTGTGTGTGTGTGTGTGTGTTTATGTTTGAGTGTGTTTACGCAGATGTTTTGTGTTAATTGGAATTGTTTCTACAGGACTTTCAGGTGGCGTGCTACACCGATGTAGACTAGCTAATACATTGTTTTCGTTATTTTCACAGTTTCCCGGAAAATGGAGTGGTGGTGTCTTATTAAGGAACCTAATTTAGAGGGTAAACACCTAACCAATTATATATAATTGGATGATTATTGCACAGCCTTCAAAAGGCACCTTTCTGACTCTGGAGACAATTTTATTGGACTGTGAATCGCTGAATACTTTTGACCCCCAGTTTGCAACAGATCCTGATTAGCATTGTGTGAACCACAAACAAGCTGTGAAATCTTGGCAGTGGCTTTCATAACTGCAAACACAAGACAATTTATAGGTGTAACAAACATAATATCTTATGATTTAAACAAAAATTAATGTTCAGTCCCTTTGTTGGTGTTCTTTCTCACCCCAAACAAGAAGTGTTAAAAGCTATGCTAGCTGACTATTAGCAGTAAGAATGAAAAAGACAATCAAAATGTGTCAAATTAAATGAAAACGACTGTTAGCAAACGTGCACACCAGTGTAGGGGTGACCAAAGATGTGCAATATAAAACTGAAACATCTGAAACATTTGAATTCACCATTGAGCAAACATCCGGCCGCTTGGATCCGGAGCACACCGCCACTCCTGTCAATCTCTGGTGGTCGACAAAAGACTTTAGTAATATCTATTGTCACTTTACAACTGTGTCCTACATGCCGTATGGCCTGGCAGCAGTGACAGATGAGGTGAACATGGTGGGGCTAATTCAGCATGTCCTCTCCCAGCAGGCCTCCTTACACAACGCTAATAGGATAGGACCCATTGTCTGTGGGCCAGGACCACCATGC